>CM039133.1:37448562-37559130 GCA_022036555.1 Microstegium vimineum
TTGAGGATCTAAGTTCTTATGTTCAGTTGGTTCTTTAGCAGCAATATCTTTTAAATTTTAATATCGTTAGCCACAATAGTTTTCTTGGATGAATCTGGCAGTTTTTGATACATTGAGATCACTATGGTTTGGAACATCTTCAAAAGTTCTGACCACCAAACTGAAGCAACACAGCTTTTTGAAGCTTTTGCTTGATTAATGCCATTTTTTGACATGGATAAATAGAGCAATTTCACAAACTACACTATATTTGTAAAACAAAATCACAAAACTGCACTTTCAAAAGCTAGTTTCATATAACTACACCTCTATTAAAATCAATGTTGCAAAACTACAGTTTCTAATATTAACTTCACAAAAATACACTTCAATTGTCAATTCTTATAAAAAAAACTACACATTTATGTCATTACACATTGCAAAATTTCAGTTTTAAGCCTTTAGAAGCATAGTTTTGTGTAATTGGTTCCTAGAGGTGTACTTTTGTTTTGTACCTATTTCAATGAAAGTGTAGTTTTGGAAAACTGTTTCTACTTTCTAAGAAGTATAGTTTTGCGATGAGTTTCCAATCATTATGTAGCTTTGTCGGTTAACTGCAGTATAGAAACTGTAGTTACCAATGCTCATATTTGAATGAGAATAAATTGTGTTATTGTGCTGCAGTATATGCTCATACTTAATACTTAATAGTACTTGACCATTGCTATTGGTAGATGCTCATCAATAATGTATTACATCTTTTAACTATTGTTGTGGTTCTTGTTTGCTTTGAGGACTCCTGCATTTTTGTTTGAAATGCTGTAGCTGAGTACCTGAATACTTGCACTTCTACACCCTTATAATCCCTCAACTCGTGTCATCCTCACCAAAATATCTCATTGATGTTGTTGCTTAGTACTTGAGTCATGGCTGTGTGAATCTAGTGAGTTCCTTGGCATGGGTCAAGGTTTTTTAATGCTCAGTGCTGCCAATATGTGTTTGTTGATATTTGCCCTGTGCAGCAGTTCCAACTTGCACATAAGAATAAAATGCTATCATGATCCATGATATCCTTAAGGTTGCGTTTGGATGTAGATATTGGGGCTCAAGAATTGGAATTGGTATTGGATAGCACCAAATGCCAGTGTTTGGATGGCCTAGACTTTGGAATTGGAAACAAACCTCATTGCCAAGAGGTATTCGCTGCTACTGTGCCCCTTCGCCCGCAATACGGAGCCTCGAGCCTCCGTATTGGGGGGAATTGGAGCCGGCCGCCGCCACGCCCCCTTCCTACGCTCGCTCGCTCTGCCCCTCGCTCGCCCGGCTGCCGCGCCGCCCCCCCTTCCTCTGCTTGCTTGCTCCCGCCCGCCCCTCCCTCCGCTCACTCGCTCCCTCCGCCCGCCTCTCCCTTCGCTCCCTCTGCCCGCCGCTCCTCCCGCCCCTCCCTCCACTCGCTCCGCCCGCCCCTCCCTCCGCACGCCGGCGCTGCTCCGCTCACTCCACTCCCTCCTCCGTACGTCTCCCTCTCCTTCCCTAGGTCCGGCAGGAGTCCGCCGGTGAATGTCTCCGCCCTTCCCCTTCCCCGACGCCTTCCTCTCCTTCCATGGGTTCGACAGGTGAGCCCTCGACACCTACCTCTCCTTCCCCAGGTCCGGCAAGGTCCGACAGGAGCGTCGAGGTCGAGGTGGTGCGATGGAGAGGAGATGGAGAAGATGGGTCAATTCTGTGCACATCCAAACAATGGTTTTGGTATTGGGAGTCATTTCCAATACAAGGCTGAATTGGTATTAGTACCAATTCAATGCCAGCAACTTCAATATCTACATCCAAACAGACCCTAAGATTGGTTTCTGTTAACGGGGAGAAAAAGAAAAGCAACCTATTGTTTCTTGTCAAACTCTTTAGATGCTGAAATTTCATATTAAAAAAGTTCAAGAACAACATGAGTATCTAATCAAATAGAGTTGTGGAATATCAGACTTTTGTTGAACAGAGAGAAGCTCCTTTGCATGATGAGTTATAGGATGGAATGGTCTCATTTGAGGTATTAAGGTATAGCGTCATCTAGGCCCTTGGTAGTGGTATAATGCGCTGCGCATGTCTTGTTGCAACCAATTTTTACCAAGTGCCCTGTGCGACATTAACATGCAATTGCGCTTGTCCTGAGTCTTGCAACATTTTCTACCAGTTATTTTTGGTTGCATATCAACAGATAGTTTTGTAAGGTCATACTTAATGCCTTTTGTTAACTCTTTTGCAGTTTCTTCCACTGCCAATGATTTCTGGCTATTATGTTGCAAGGTTCTTTACTAAGAAAAGCTTGTCATCATACTTTACCTTTGTGGCACTTGCAAGCTTGATGGTCCTTTGGTTTGTGGTGCACAATTATTGGGATCTGAATATTTGGATTGCTGGCATGCCATTGAAGTCCTTCACGAAGTATGTTGTTGGAGCTGTCATCATGGCAATGGCTGTTCCTGGTTTGGCACTTCTCCCAACAAAACTTCGCTTTCTTCTGGAACTTGGTCTTATTGTTCATACGTGGTTGCTATGCTACATCGAGAACCGATTGTTCAACTATGCCTCCATGTATTACTATGGATTCGAAGAGGATATCATCTATCCTAATTATATGGTTTTTATTACAACCTTTTTGGGCTTGGCTCTTGTAAGAAGATTATATGTTGATCAGAGATTAGGACCCAAAGCTGCTTGGATCTTAACTTGTCTATATTCATCAAAATTAGCAATGCTGTTTATGACATCAAGATCAGTTATATGGGTCTCAGCTGTTCTGCTACTTGCTGTTACCCCCCCTTTACTTCTTTACAGGTATTTACTGAAAATCTAGTGTTTTCAACAACAACAAAGTTTTTGTCCTGCAAATTTTTGTTGATAAATTCTTCTTGCTTGTGACTTTCAGAGACAAGTCCAAAGGAGCTTCTAAGATGAAAGTCTGGCAAGCTTATTTCCACGCATCTGTCATAGCGTTTTCTGCCTGGCTCTGCCGGAAACAATTTTTGAAGCTTTACAGTGGTGGAATGGAAGACCTCCTTCAGATGGTTTGTTGTTGGGTTCATATATTCTTTTGACAGGAGTTGCATGCATTCCAATAATCGTTCTCCATTTCCCACATGTTCAGGTAGTTGCTAGTTACCTTCGTTCTTGTTAAAAAGTTTAATAATCTTACTGCTTACAACATATTAGATGTTGTGATATTTCTATGCTGTTATCGTTTTCATAGTTATTAAGGCGTCAAGGCGCTAAAAAAACCTGGGCGTCCCCGTCGCCATGACAAAAAAACCAGCAAAACGAGAGAGGATGGGAGGCAGAAGAGAGGAAGAACTGGGAAGGCCAAGCACTTGTCTCTGCTCCGTCCCCATAGGTTCCAGACCCATCGCAAACTTATGCAACATCGGGCATCTGGGAGGGGCAGCAGCAGCCAGCAACTCTCAATCTGCAATCTACAGGCGGCTGGAGGGGATCTGGACGGGGGCGGCACCAGCAGTGAGGAAGGGGAGAGGAAGAGGTAGGGAGGAATGGTTGCTGGCGGCAGTAGCACGAATGGAGAACGGGAGAGGGAGGGATGGAGAGAAGAATTGCACAGAGGGGCAGCGGCGGCGGAGACCTGGAATGCTTGTCGATGGGGAGGCTGAGGGAATAGATAGGTTACACAATATGCCAGGAAGAGTATATGGGCTGCCTGGTGGGCTGGGCCTTTCTGTGTCTTGTCCTTTTTTTTCTTCTTTTTTTTTTCCTTTCCTCTGTGCTACTGCTTCGAAGTTTCTTGTAAAATCATATTGCGTCGCCTTGCCTCACCTTACAATCGCCGAAGGGGATGGCTCGCCACGTCTTGCCTTAGCCCCATAATAACTATGATCGTTTTATTCTCAAGCAATATCTTGTGATGGGCTGTTCATTTCCAGAGTTTTAGCATGATGTTAGGTGTTCTTACTATGGATAATTTACTCATTTTTATTCTACTAGGAGTCTATAGATGTGTTTAGAGGCACGCAACTGGACTTGCAGTCATATTTACAGTGTCAGACTGAGAGCATGCATATCATGGCTAAATTCATAGATGCAAGGTCAGACTAAAATGTATCAAGATCTCATTTGCAATCTGGATTGTGAAACCTATCTTGCTTCCCTGGTAATTTATGAACTTCACAAATTTAAAGAAGAAAAGCTTTAGTTCACTTCATTGGATGCATTCTGAACTTTTAACTGAAAACAGAGCCTAATGGTTCAAATTTTGGCCATGTATGGTCTCAATTGCATACATTATTTTGGCCATGTATGGATTATATTTTACCATTACTGAAGAGTTTTCAAATGATCAGGATGTGAGTTTTATAAAGCTAAAAGATGTGCTTTGCCTGAAATGGTTGTCATGCATGCAACAACATATAACTGTAGATTTGGGACACCATAATTTAAAATTTGAACTTTATTTGGACTATCATTTATCTCTGGAATTTTCTCTTTTAGTTATTTCGTTCTCAATTGTGGTTTTACTTAACCAATCATAAGAAATAGTCCTAATAGTTTCTGTTTTTTTTGGTGTTATTAACTTATTTCTTCCAGTTGGATTCAAGTATCATTTGAGCTGAGAACCAAATGATCAAGAAACACTGGCGTTCAATTCCGTCTTTCCACTTTTAATATGATTGCATTCTATAGTTAACACAAGCTCTGTATTATTGTGAACCGCATGCTCACTGCTGTGTGCTCCTTAGTTAGTGGAGTGAGCTCTGAAACACAACTTAAAACTGATTGCAGGGTGTATTTCCTGTCAATGAAAAAAGAATGTATTTTTTTTGCCTTTTGTTTCTGTAATGTAATTGAATGTAATTCCTTTTTACCGAAAAGCATCTTCCAGTTAAAGATTTAACTAACCTCTTGTTTTCTAGTACTTCTGTTTACCCTCTCTTATGCTTACTGTTTGCTCTATATCTGTGTACATCTTGCAAAATCTTTGGTGCTGCGCCAATTGATTATATTTCAATATTTCCTTGCAGTCAGCAAAGAGATTCCTGGTCCTCCTTGTGGCTACAGGCCTTCTCTTTGTTGTGATGCAGCCTCCTATTAAGCTGTCATGGGTATACCGGTCGGACTTTATCACAGCAGCACATTTATCTGATGATGACATTTCAATATACGGGTTTGTAGCATCTAAGCCCACATGGCCGTCATGGCTGCTCATTGCCACTGTGGTACTTACACTAGCAGCAGTTACATCCATCATTCCAGTGAAGTATATTGTTGAGTTGAGGGCTTTGTATGCAGTGTCAGTTGGGATTACACTAGGCATTTACATATCTGTTCAGTACTTCTTCCAGGCAGTTGTTCTGTATCCTCTTCTTGTTGCAACAATTGTCTCTGTGGCAGTCTTTGTCGTATTCACACATCTTCCTTCTGAATCGAGCACAAGGGTTTTGCCATGGGTGTTCTCTTTCTTGGTAGCTTTGTTCCCAGTCACCTATCTGCTTGAAGGACACTTAAGAGCAAAAAGATTTGTAGATGAGGACGAAGCAGAGAAGTTCACCAACATGTTGGCTATAGAAGGGGCTAGAATGTCACTTTTGGGTCTCTATGCTGCTATCTTCATGATTATTGCATTAGAAATCAAGTTTGAGCTGGCCTTGCTACTGCGTGAAAAGGCTGCAGACAGAGGTATGCATGGTCCATCTAGTCGGAGTTCTGCCTTCCCACCCAAAGCAAGGCTGCTCCAGCAACGAAGAGCTCATGCGGCACCAACATTCACCATCAAGAGGTTGGCAGCAGAGGCAGCATGGATGCCTGCTATCGGCAATGTTTCTACTGTGCTGTGTTTTGGCATCTGCCTGGTTCTAAATATAACACTCACTGGTGGCTCAAACCGTGCTATTTTTTTCCTGGCGCCCATCCTTCTGCTTTTGAACCAGGATTCAGATATCTTTGCAGGATTGGTGATCGGCAGCGCTATTTCCCAGTAACAGTTTCTATTTCTGGCTATTTATTATTGACAGCATTGTATAGGATATGGGAGGAGACCTGGCCTGGCAATGGAGGATGGGCTCTTGACATCGGGGGCCCAGGCTGGCTGTTTGCTGTGAAGAATTTTGCTCTTCTTGTGCTTACTTTACCGAATCACATACTCTTCAACCGCTTCATGTGGGATTATGTCAGACAGACAGATGCCAAGCTACTGCTGACGCTACCTCTCAACTTGCCTTCGATTATAATGACAGACATACTTACTATTCGGGTGTTAGGATTGCTAGGAGCTATGTGCTCACTTGCCCAGTACATGATATCAAGGCGCATAAGAACTGCTGGGATGAGATACATTTGAAATAGGACATGTAATTTTCAAGGTAAATCTGGTACCCCCAACCAAATTGCTGCCAGTAGAGTCTGGTTTCCTGAAGCTACCTTTCAATGCTTGCAGGCTGTCACTACACATCAAATTCGTTCAAAGCTCAGGGACAGATACATCATTGCCTGGTTGGCTCGGAGCAAAACTGTGCCATGTAGCAGAGAGAAACAAGGGTTCAATGACTTTGCTTTTTTGTACTGAATGATCTGTATACTGAGTGTACGCTAAAGGTGTTGTCGCCTATATAGATATGTTTTAACTGCACATATGATGCCATCACCTTGGGCACGTTACTTTGAACTCGTGGCGGCACAAAGTTTTGCAAGAGTACTATTCGATAAGCCTGAGCAGAAGACTTCTGATATAAATTGTGCTTCTGTAAGCCTGGAACAGGAACACTGGGAGTCTGTGACTGGCTCGTAGCCTGGAACAGGAACCTGTAAGCTTTGAGGTTGCTCTCAGCTGCGAGCGAATAGTAAAGAAATTTAGCGGGGTCGAACTGTCACAAACTGGGCCGATCTAATTAATAATCTTTTTACCTGCTTACATTTAGAAAAAAATGTCTGGCGAGAGAACTTCCTTTAGCTTTCCTACCTGTTTTCCCTCCTTATGGCTCTTTTATCCTTAACCCTGAACATTTTGTAAAGAGCCATCTTTTACACATACTAGTGAAAATGCACCTGTGACACGCACGTGTCTAGAAAAAGTTTTTTGTTTAATAGGAGTGTTGAGTTTATTACTAATACATTTACAAAGATAAAAACATATACACATTTACTCAAGATTACAAATTCATCCCTAAATTTATGAAAAAATGTCTTGTAATTATATTAGATTAAAATTTAAACATAATTAATTTCGAATATACAACACTGGGTTCATGGAATGTTAATATACATTCAACTTTTTTCTTATATAAAATGTCAAGATTAGTCACTCAATCTAATTAAGTCTATATCAGTCTGTCTTTGAAAATAAGTATAACTGTGCGTAAGGCAAATAGAGAGAGCTTCCCACCAAAACTTTTAAGCATGATGATTTCTCTCAAACATTTGGCTAGACTATTGTGAAGTATAAGAATGAGAGACGCCAATCACCTAGAAACCCGGTCGGAAGCATGAAGTCCGAAAGCAACTCAAGTGCATATGGTGTGGTCCATTAACATCAGGCATAAGTTGATCCAACCTATGATCTCCTTGTTCGCTTAAACTTATTAGTCAAATTTATCAACCATGGTATAATATTTTTCTTTCACAATAAAACAACTAAAACAACAAAACCGGCTTATTAGCCACATAAACAGTCAGCCGAACAAGACGGATATATTTGGCACGAGCTTTGAATGTATATATACCAGTACCCTTTACTGTCGCCAAATTATGATCAATGGAAACCCCATGGTAGTGAAAGAAGTGTGAATTTTTGAAGTAATTAATATTCCTTCTGAAATGCTTTGTATCTCTATTGGTTAGTATAAATATATTAACCCGTCCATTTCAACAACAAAATGCAGGACCTTCACCTTGAAACTTCATTCGTTGCGCGACAATAAAATACTTCGACACTTTCTTCAAGACATGATGGTCCCTGGAAGTCCCACATACACAAAGTTATAAGGATCATGACCATTTATTCTTGTTGCAGATTCTATAGAAAACTCATACAGAAAATATGAAATAATAAATTAGATTTGTTGAAGTTTGAATGAGCATAAATTAAAAATAATATAGCATAAATGTCCTCACAAGCTCACCTTTATTGAAGGACCGAGAACGGCGACTAGAGGGGGGTGAATGTGAGCCTCAAATTTCTCTCGAAATATTCGGGCCACTCTTCCCAAAAACCAAACCCAGTTGATAGGTGCTCAACCTTCCCCGAGCAACGCGAGCGGGGATTCAGACCAAAACGGAGAATTGAAAGCTCACCGGCAGTGAAGGAAAACCCACCGGAAACCCCCAAGATAGAGTTCTCAACCCCTATGAGAAAGAGACAAAACCCCCAAGCAAAACAGCCCAAAATACAGGCGACGGACGCTGGACAACAGGGCGACGGATGCTAGGCGTCGGACGCTGAGAGATCGTCCGTCGGCCTTCCAAAAAGCCTTGCAGAGGAGAAGCAGAAGGCAGGGCGTCGGACGCTGGGCGACGGACGCTTGGGTGCGACGGACACTTAGGGGAGCGTCCGTCGGGCTTCAAGTGAACGCTGAAAATCCAGATAGACTAGCAAAGCAACGGACACAGGGCGACGAACGATGGACAACGTCCGGCGCCAAACTCACACACACGCCGACGAAAACGACGGACGCTGACGTCAGAACGTCCTTGTGTCCGACGCCTCGACGGACCGTCCGACGCCAAAACTCAGAGCGTCCGGCGCCCTCGAGTAGAGCACAGAAACGCGGAAATCGTTTTCTCTCCTCCAAATCTTCCCAAAACTCAACCAAATGAACTCCAACTGCAACCAAATTTTGTAGGCATTATCCTTGTGCAGCTGGGGAGCTATCCCGAAGAAATCATCGCTCAATTTGGAGAGGATAAACGGGAACACTCGGATTTGAGGGAGAAAAGACAAAACAAAGAACGCCGCAAATAAAACGCCCGATCTGTGTGCTCGTGAGGTTTTAGGAAAATTCCTTCGGTGCAAAGTTGCTCCTCACGAGTACCAAGAACTTGGTTCAAACGAATTTGCAAGAGCTACTCCCTATAAAGAGAAATCATCTCGGGAAAATAAGGAGCAAAAGCAAAACGCGAAGAACACAAGCAAAACGGGGACACAATCACGAAATCGAAGCCACCATGGCTTACGGAGGTTACGACCTCCGATTCCTCGCGACAAACTCAAGTTCTTACAAAGGTTGGTGGAATCAACTTAGGGATCTCATGAACAGAGAGAGAGAGTTGGGGCAAATGATTAGGGTTCAAGAGATGGGATGAGGGATACCCCTTCACCCCCTACTTATCGGGGTTTGGCTATTTCCCAAAGACCCCCCTAGATACATTGAGTGAACTACCTAGCCTAAGCATTGCAGTCCAAGCTCCGGAAAATATCTCCCGCCTTTTGAATGGACGGCCCCGCTTCCTGCCAGGAGTTGCCGTCGCCTCGACGCAACCTCCAGGATTCCGCCAAGTGCCATCCCCGCTTCCTCGGAAGCTCCGCCTAGGTTTTGAGGCCCAAAACCAGGAAACCCGCCACCGGTAGCTTTGGGCTCAACTACCGAACCCCGAGTTTTGAGGCCCAAACTCGGAAACCGTCCTCGGATGGTTTTGAGGCCCAAACCACCAAACCACTCGACTCGAGCCACCTTGTCTTCGCCCGGTCGGACTCCGAGTCCCCTAAGCCTCCGCTCGACTCGCGCGTCCACCGTCTTGACTTGGTCGACTCTGTCTACCTCCATGTCTTCTCTCACTCACCGGTGCCAAGTACTAGCCACCACAGCTAGTCCGACGACGCCCATGGTCCCTCCGTCCGAGCCCCGCTTCCGCCCTTCACTGCTCTCAGTCCATCGGCACGGCAAGCCTCTACTCGACCTTCTCCACGCCATTGACCACTGTCACTAGGCATAGCACCTGCACACCACAAGCCAATATAGACAAGCACACATTTCTGCTTTCGTAGAGGTTAGGGTAAGCCACTCAAACTGAAACACTCACCTGTTGGTCAATCACTCATCATCAAAGCTGAACAAACATGGGTACTTATCCACCATGTGTTCGCAATCTCCCGCTTGATGAGTGCATTATCAACACAAGTGCATTTCAGATTTGAGCCGCAAGGTAAAGCTCTCCAAATGACCAAAAAGCTACCAAAGCCAAAATAGGGTCACTTGAGAGAAGCAAACACGATACCAATTAAAAGAGAGAGGCAAAAAATGATACCAATTAAAAACATCCTTCAAAACACCTCATGACAAAGCCACTTACTGATGCCAAACAAAAGCATATGGGCAAGACAAAGCTAGGCCTCAAGAAGAGGCAGAAAACGGGCTCAACACCGCTAGCAAGACCAAGATATCAATCACAGCTCTCAAAGCTCAAACTTCCAATTTAAACACTAGGGGAGCTCAAAAGATACCAATTGAAACCACTTACGTCCCCTAATGCTCAAGAAGCAATCGAAACCTGTCGAAGTCAACAAAACAAGCTAGATCCTCCAGAAGAGGCAAAGGCTCAACACATCTAGCAAAAGCTCCCCCTGGGAACTAGCATTCTCAAGATACCAAGAAGGGGTGAAAAGAGCCAAGTCAAAGAGATACCAATTAAGCTCAAAAAGCACATTTTCTCCCACTTGGAAGTAGATGGCTGAAAATGAAATGAAATGCACATCTCTCCCCCTTGTTGACACATGTAGCTCATCAAACATCAACAACTCAAGATCTGGCAAAATGAGTGCAAAAGCTTCATACTTAGCGCTAAGACAATGAATAGATGCTCTAAGTGATGTGATCCTGTGAGAATAGGAAAAGCTCTACGTGCCCAACAAAGAATCAAGTTGAGCTTAAGATCACTTTAGAAGCTATTTTAGAGAGCATATTATGTGAGAGCAGAGAAAGGGTATCACCTCCTAGAGACAGCTAGACATGGCAAACAAGATAGGATCTATCTCAAAGCAATCTCATGTATAGCAAGTAAAACTATCCCTTAGCAAAGTTCATACAACAAGCCAATGACCCAACTGAATGAATTTTCCAAATTTCAGAGTTTTGCAGCCAGTTTTCAGTTTTAGGCACATTTAAGTTGTATGCGAGTGGTTGTCTGCAAAGTGACGCCACTGCTTACCAACCGGGCGAAGTCAAGGACTTGACACACCGGTTTTGGTCATACACGACACCGCTCAAGTATCGACCCATATGGGAAGCAGTCTCGAACACACGGTGAAGTGCTCACAAGACAGACCCAACTCGATCTTTCCAATTCACAAAACAGAGAGCAATTACATTTTAGATATTAATCATGGTGCTCAAAGGTAGTGAATGAAACAATGAAGAGACATAGATACAAGCTATATACAAGACAACCAAGAAGGATCTTCAAAAGCCTACACATGCTAGTGCCATTTCAGAGGTGACATGGGGAATTTAAATTCAGTTTTAAAACTTTTCTAACTTAGCTCTATTGCATATCATAAAGATCAAAAAGAGTCTAAGTTAGACAACACCATAGAGACATAAAACACCTCAAACAGAGCATAGATTCATTATATCGGCTATAGATATGAAGCTTAAAATGAACTATGTCACAAATGCAAATGAGATGCAAAATGTAATGACACCAACTCACACTAACAAGACACCAAATTAGAAGAAGGACAAAGAAAAGACAAAAAGAACCAAAAAGAACTATGATACACAAAACTTTCCTCCTCTAAAAAGGAAAGCAAACACCCAACTCGCCTCGAAGGCGAGAAAACATAGCTTGATCCAAAGGCTTCGTGAGAATATCCGCAAGCTGGTTTTGGGTCTTGACATGCCGGAGGTCAATGTCGCCCTTCTCGTAGTGATCACGCAAAAAGTGAAAGCGGACCTCAATGTGCTTGGTCTTCGAATGAAGCACGAGATTTTTAGCCACACTAATTGCACTCGTGCTATCACAAAGCAGAGGCACCTTAGTAAGCTAAGACCAAAATCTCTCAAAGTGGCAATCATCCAAAGCAATTGAGAGCAACAACTAGCCGCGGTAACGTACTCCGCTTTGCACGTCGACTGTGCCATGCTAGATTGCTTGCGAGAAGACCAAGAAACCAAAGAAGACCCGAGAAACTGGCAAGTCCCAGAAGTGGACTTCCGATCAAGTCGGCAACCGGCAAAGTCGGCGTCAGAATAACCGCAAAGCACAAGAGAGGAAGAGGTGGAGAACCAAAGACCAAATTTGGGAGTGAAGCGCAAGTACCTCATGATGTGTTTCACCGCCTGCTTGTGCGAAGTCCGTGGGGACGCCTGAAAGCGAGCACACAGGTAGACGACGAACTGAATGTCCGGCCGGGTCGTCGTCAGGTACAGAAGCGACCCGATCATGTTGCGGTACTCCGTCTGGTCCACCGCCTCTGCTTCCTCGTCCGCATCCAAGGCAGTCGTAGTCGACATGGGCGTCGAAAGAGGCTTTGCCTCACCCATGTCAAACTTCTTCAAGATATCCTTCGTGTACTTGCCTTGGTGCACGAACGTCCCTTCCCGGGTTTGCTTGATTTGCAACCCGAGAAAGAAAGTCAACTCTCCCATCATGCTCATCTAAAATTCTCTGCTCATAAGATCTGCAAACTTGGCAACAAGAGCATGAGAAGAACCACAAAAGATGATATCATCCGCGTATATTTGGACAAGGAGAGTGTCTTTGCCTTGCTTGAGGAGAAACAACGTCTTATCTACCGATCCCATTTTAAAGCCCTTAGCAAGCAAAAAGGTTTTTAGCCTATCATACCATGCTCTAGGTGCTTGTTTCAAACCATACAAAGCTTTGTGAAGTTTAAAAACATGGTTTGGAAACTTGGGATTTTCGAAACCGGGAGGTTGTTTAACATAAACTTCCTCCTCTATGTAGCCGTTTAAGAAAGCACTTTTAACGTCCATTTGAAAAAGTTTAAAACCCTTAGAAGCCGCAAAAGCTAGAAGGATTCTAATGGCTTCTAAACGAGCTACGGGAGCAAAGGTTTCCTCATAGTCTATTCCCTCCTTTTGACAAAAGCCTTGAGCTACCAACCTATCCTTGTTGCGCACTACCACCCCATCTTCACTTTGTTTATTTTTGAAAACCCATTTGCTACCTATGGGGTGGCAACTAGGTGGTGGAGGAACTAAGACCCAAACGCGGTTTCGCTCAAAGTTTTCTAACTCCTCATGCATGGCATTAACCCAATCCGGATCCATCAAAGCGTGTCCAACATCTCGGGGCTCAAAAGAAGCGACAAAAGCCGAATGAGCAAAGTGAGAGATATAGGACCTGGACCGCGTGACTCGACTGTCAATGTTGCCGATGATGTTCTCCGACGGGTGCTGCCGCTGGATGTGGCGGGGAGCCTGCCTGGACGAAGTGGCCTCCCCCTCGACAGCAGCTGGAGCTCCCTCAGGTGCAATGGGCACCGACTGAGGAAGCTGCTCGAACGCCCTCCATGTAGAGGAAGTAGTAGGATCGGGACCGTGAGCTGAAGTGGACGTCGTAGGGTCGACGGGGGCAGCCGGTGGAGTCGGCTCGGATCACCCCAATCAGCGTCGGCCTGCTCCTCCTCCACAAAAATGCTGGTGTTCACCTCATCATCACCTGCAAGCTCAAAAGCAGTGGAAACACAGGGCAAATTTTCATCGAAGGTAATTTCACAAGTCTCCATCACTCGGTTAGTCTCAAGGTTAAGTGCACGATAAGCACGAGAGTGAGTAGAATAACCAAGAAAGATACCGTCAGAAGACCGTGATTCAAATTTATCCAACTTACCGCCCTTTTTGAGGATGAAGCACCTGCACCCGAACACCCGTAGGTGACTTACCTTGGGTGGTCTCCCAAATCGCAGCTCATAAGAGGTCTTTTTCTTGAAAGCTCAGAGAAAAATGCGATTGGAAACATAGCAAGCAGAACTGAGTGCTTCGGCCCAATACTGCCTAGGAGTCCTATGCTCATCGAGCATCGTCCTGGCCATCTCCACAAGGGTCCGATTCTTGCGCTCAACAACACCGTTCTGCTGGGGAGTGTGAGGTGAGGAAAACTGATGATCAAGACCCAAAGAAGAGCAAAGAGTTGCAAAGTGAGCATTCTTGAATTCTGTGCCATTGTCACTACGGATAGCTCTCATGGCATTCTTAGGTAGCTCATTTTGCAATCTCAAAATCAGATCTCGAACAAGTGGAAAAGCCTCATCCTTACTCTCCAAAAAGAACACCCAAGAGTACCTCGAGTATTCATCAACGACTACAACAACATACCACTTCCCTCCTTCCAACCTGACCCGAGCTGGACCAACTGTGTCCATGTGTAAGAGTTCGCCGGGTCAAGTGGTCATGATCTCAGTCACAGGAGGTTGGGAAGCAGCAACCATCTTGCCATGCCTGCAAGGATGGCAAACCAAATCCTTCTCGAACTTTAGCTTTGGCAATCCTTGGATAAGGTCCATTGAGCTAAGCCTTGCAAGCAAATCAAAACTCAAGTGTCCCAATCTCCTATGCCACTTCCAAAGCTCGGAAGAAGAACCGGCAAGAAGACAACGAGAAGGTCCGGAAGAGATAGAAAAATTTGTACGAAAAACCTTCCCGAAGGGCAAAATCCGGCAAACAAGATCACCACGAGAGTCCAAAATCCGAGACAAGTTTGGCTTAAAGCTCACTTCAAAACCATCTTCAAGGAGTTGCGAAACCGACAGAAGGTTAAAATGCAAATTCGCAACCAAAGCAACATCCTTGAGGACAAAAGACGAATTGACTCGGATCGACCCTCGGGACACAACCTTACCTTTACTCTTTGTTGGGAATATTCCCTAGAGGTAATCATAGAGATGATTGTATTTCCTTGTATCCATGACATGTTATGAGTTCAATGAATATCCATTAAAGACAACTTGTATCGATAAACAATTATGTAAATTGTTTGTGAAACTCATTTACTTGTATGGTTATTCTAAAGTTGTCCCTGATCGGAGTTCGTGCTAGAATGTGCATGAATATTAGATCAGCACATTATTAGTTGATGACTATGTTTCACAAGTCATGGACATGAGATGTCAAACTAATAATGTGGGCACATGTAGGACATGGTGCTGGACAGACCCGACATGAGATTGTCTCTATACACATCGTGTACATTATGTCCTTAGACCTGAAATTGTCGTATGTACTCAAGATGTGAAACGACCTACCCTAGGATTACCAAACGCTACTCCGTGGTTGGGTAGTTATAAAGGTAGCTTTCGGGTTTGTCAGGAAACATGCTGTGAGACATAGTCAATTAAGATGGAATTTGCCACTCTCCATATGAGAGAGATATCACTGATCACTCAAATGATTAGATCATGAAATGCATGGCCGTGCTTGGGTTAAGTGTTAACCCACGAGTTGAACCAAATATCATGAGGCAAAGGAATAACATATATATTGAATTGTGGTTGTTCGTCTGATATGATCATAGCGTATGCATAGGAGTTGACACGCCTTGCTAGAGGCCGCTATCAACTATTGGTCGAGTAAGAGTACTTGGGCCATGTCTATGTGTGCGTGAGCCCATAGGGTCGCACGCTTAAGGGGCTGGAAGCCTAATTCAGGTTGGACCCGAATTAGACTAGGTTTAGGGTTGCTAATGGGCCTCCAAGGTGGGAGCTCATTTAGGACGCCTATATAAACAAGGGGTGGGCGCGGGGCGAGATACTCACGTTCTTTGGCAGCCTCCGTCGCCCTCCCCACTCTTGCGCCTAGTACTCCTCGCGGACCTAGTAGTCCAGAGTCGTGACGCTTCTTCCCTGCATGTGTGGGATTCCTCGGAGGTGCTGCATCTGGAGCACCAGGACGAACCGTGAGTAAGAGACGTTGAGACGGACGACCTCACAACTGCACGACACTGCTGCGACACGCACGACTATATCAAGTCGCTTCTGCTGCACCTGCGCGTCTAGTGGTAACCCCGTGATCTATAACTAGCACTAGTTCCTGGTTTATGGGGTAGAATTTTTTTTTCTGGCTAGCGTAGCAACCTCATAACCCTACAGTGGTATCAGAGCCGTTAGTTGCCTCGTTATACATTCGGGTGTGTGCATATGGAGATATGCATGGTTTTGGATCAATCTCTGATCATGGTTCGTGATCTTGCCACGTTGGTATTGTAACGATCTACTCGTAGCGGTCGGGATTCCGCCATCCGAGTTAAGTGATACATTTAAACCCAATTACGGTGAGTTGGAGATCAATAAGATTGATCGAATCGGACCTAGGTCAAGTTCCATGCGCATGAGATGCGGAGGCGGCGGCGGATTGGATCCGCGGCCGGAGGGAAATTTGCAGAAAAGTGTTGTTCGGTAAAACGACCATAACTTTTGCATACGACCTCGGAACGAGAAAAACCTTACACGAAAATCGTTGCGCCGGAAAATTTCGCATTCATCAACGACAGCCCTCAACGGTTTTGGCGAAAATTAGATTTGCGAAAAATAGCTTGCAAAATTGAGTTTTCGGCGTTTTAAGTTTAGACGTCGGAATCGGTTAACTCTGTTTTGCAGGTATTCGTGATTGGTATAGCCCTTATGTGTATGTGATGCATGTATGTAATTAATTCATGGCTTGCACGTCATGATTAAGACAATATGGCTGGAGCCACAGATATTGTCCATTCATATGTAATGGCCCGCGTGCCAATCTATGATAATCCTACGACTATGTAATTTTACTTCACTATGTTATGGTAGTGATAGATAGTCTTGGTGGACTCATCACGGAGGATGGCATACTTCTATCATGGAGATGACGATCACCATGATGAACATATTGATAGAGATGGAGATCTCCAAAGGAATAATGGGATATACCAAGTCAAATCTGTGTTTATGTCGTTCTTACGATGTTCTACTTTCACGTGCGATAATGTTTTTGTCTACATATGCGGTAGTGAAGTAGAATGATCCCTCAACAATGTTTAAGTCATAATGCTTCCCCAAACCTTGCACTGTCACGTGTCTCGTACGATCGGTGGTGGGTCTATGAAATTAGGGTGCCACTGGTTTTCCTTGACTAGACAGGTTTGTGTCGGACACTTACAAGCAAAAGGTTTGGTTACTTGAACAAGGTTATCCTAACGGTTAGGGACCTTGGAGCATTAGTTGTTGGTAACACAAGCATAGAGATGCCACCCAACAACAAGAGTCATATGTGATATGATTAGCAAGGAGTTGCTTACCGATCTACCATGTCTCCTAGCGGTGATGCTAAAGCTCACTAGTAGACTTGTTAGTTGCGGGTCTTGAATCACTAAGTTTCAATAGAGGGATATTGATTTTAGTGGGAGTAGATTCTATTAAAAGTTTAATATGATTTGCTCTGTCTTAGATACATTGTCTTAGTATTTTGCATTACTTTTGTTGTAGATGGCTCCCAGTAATCAACCATTTACTTTGCGTTCAATTCTTGAGAAAGATAAGTTGAATGGAACAAACTATGCGGATTGGATCCGCAACCTGAGAATTGTTCTCAGGGCTGAGAAAAAGGAAGATGTTCTAGACACCCCATTACCAGATGAGCCTGCTGATAATGCACCTGCTGCAGAGAAAACCGCTTACAAGAAAGCATGTGATGCTGATCTTGAAGTGGGTTGTCTTATGCTCGCTTGCATGGAGCCAGATCTCCAGATGCAATTTGATAATAATCATGCAGCGTACGATATGATCGTGGCGCTTAATGATATGTTTCAGACTCAAGCCATGACTGAAAGGTTCAATGTTTCCAAGGCTTTTGTCGAAACCAAGCTTGTAGAAGGCGCAACAGTTGGCCCACATGTGATCAAGATGGTTGGTCACACTCAGAGATTGGAGAAGCTAGGCTTCCCAATGGGCCCAGAGTTGGCCACTGATTTCATACTTGCGTCTCTTCCGCCTAGCTATGGGAACTTCATTTCGAACTACCATATGCATGGGGCGGAGAAGGGCTTGAATGAATTGTGCGGCATGCTTAAAACAACATAAGCTGATATCAAGAAAGGTGCTGGCAGTAGCCATGTGATGGCAGTCCAAAACAAGCCTAACTTTAAGAAGAGGGCTTGGAACAAGAAGAAGGCGATGGCTAAAGATCAGATCTCTAAGCCAAACCCTCCTCCCGCACCCAAGGCTGTTGGACAAGCTGCTGAAGCTAAATGCTTTCATTGTAATGGGAAAGGTCACTGGAAAAGGAATTGCAAGTTGTACTTGGAATCCTTGAAGGATGGCAGTGGTAAAGGTACTCCCGCTGCTTTTACACTTGTTGTTTATGTTACAAATATTTTTCTCGCTGATTCTTATATTAATTCTTGGGTATTTGATACCGGATCCATTGCTCATATTTGCAATACGATGCAGGGAATGATAAGAAGTAGAAGCGTGAAAAGAGGAGAAGTTGATTTCCGCGTGGGCAACAATGCAAGAGTTGCTGCGTTGAGCGTTGGGACGATGCAACTTCACCTCCCGTCAGGATTTATCATGAAATTGAATAATTGTTATTTTGTTCCTAGTTTAAGTCGAAAAATTGTGTCACCTTCATGTTTGATGAAGGATGGTTATTCATTTGCGAGTAAAGACAATGGTTGTGTGATCTCAAAGAATGACATGTTTGTGGCTTTTGCATCCATTGTGAATGGGCTATTTATTTTAAATCTTGATGATGAACCTATCTGTAATATTAATGCTAAAAGGTCTCGGCTTAATGAGTTAAGTCCTACTTATATGTGACATTGTCGTTTAGGTCATATAAGTGAGAATCACATGAAGAGGCTCCATTCAGATGGGCTTCTAACTTCGTTTGACTTTGAATCATACGAGACATGTGAGGCTTGCCTATTGGGTAAGATGACCAAGTTGCCTTTCACAGGTTTTTCTGAGAGGGCGGCAGACTTATTGGAACTTGTACATACTGATGTATGTGGACCAATGAGTACGACAGCTAGAGGCGGATTTCAATACTTCATAACCTTCACTGATGATTTTGGTAGATATGGATATATCTACTTAATAAAACATAAGTCTGAAACATTTGAAAAGTTCAAAGAATTTCAGAATGAAGTAGAGAATCAATGTGGCAAGAAAATTAAAGCCTTGCGATCTGATCGTGGAGGCGAATATTTGAGCCATGAGTTTAGCAATCATCTAAAGAGTTGTGAAATTGTTCCACAGCTTACGCCACCTGGAACGCCTCAGAGAAATGGCGTATCCGAGCGACGTAATCGGACTTTGTTGGACATCGTTCGGTCTATGATGAGCCAGTCAGACCTACCACTCTCGTTTTGGGGGTATGCTCTAGAAACAACCGCTTTCCACATTGAATAGGGTACCGTCTAAGTCCATAGTTAAGACACCACATGAGATGTGGACTTGTAAGAGTCCTAGTTTGTCTTTTCTAAAGATTTGGGGTTGTGAAGTTTATGTCAAACGACTTATGTCAGATAAACTAACACCCAAGTTGGACAAATGCTTTTTCGTGGGATATCCAAAGGAAACTTTAGGGTATTACTTCTACAACCGATCAGAGGGCAAAGTGTTTGTTGCTCGGAACGGTGTCTTCTTAGAGAAAGAGTTTCTCAATAAAGAGAAGAGTGGACGAAAGGTGTATCTTGAAGAAGTTCAAGATGAGCCAATAGGGGATAACTCTATGAATGATGCTAATGTAGCAAAACAAGTTGAGATACCTGTGGCAAGAGAAACACCACCACTACCACGAAGGTCAGCAAGAATCCGTGAGGCACGTGGGGAAGTGTTGTTGTTAGAAGATGACGAACCTGCGACATACGCAGAAGCAATGATGGACCCAAATTCCGAGGAATGGCAAAGTGCCATGAGATCCAAGATAGATTCCATGGGAGACAATCAAGTTTGGAACTTGGTGGACCCGCCTGATGGGGTTAAACCCATAGAGTGCAAATGGGTCTATAAAAAGAAAAAGGATATGGATGGAAACGTTCACGTCTATAAGCTCGACTTGTTGCAAAGGGTTTTCGGCAAGTTCAAGGAGTTGACTACGACGAGACATTCTCGCCGGTAGCGATGCTTAAATCTATTCGGATCATTCTAGCAATTGCTGCTTATTTTGATTATGAGATTTGGCAGATGGATGTTAAAATAGCCTTTCTAAATGGAAATTTGGAAGAGGACGTGTATATGATACAACCCGAAGGCTTTGTTGATCCTAAAAATGCTGAAAAAATATGCAAGCTAAAGAAATCCATTTATGGATTAAAGCAAGCATCTCAGAGTTGGAATATTAGTTTTGATGAAGTGATCAAAGGGTTTGGCTTTCGTCAGAATGAAGAAGAACCTTGTGTTTACAAGAGGGAAAGTTGGAGCGTTGTTGTATTTCTAATCTTGTATGTGGATGACATACTATTGATTGGGAATGACATTCCTATGTTGCAATCCGTAAAGACTTCACTGAATAATAGTTTTTCTATGAAGGATTTAGGAGAAGTAACATACATTTTGGGTATTAAGATCTATAGAGATAGATCAAAGAGGCTTATAGGATTAAGCCAAGATACATACATTGACAAGGTGTTGAAACGGTTCAACATGGAACAATCCAAGAGAGGGTTCTTGCCTATGTCACATGGTATGCATTTTAGCGAGAAGCAGTGTCCTACGACAACTGATGAGCAGAAGCGCATGAGTAAGGTTCCATATGCTTCGGTCGTTGGTTCCATTATGTACACCATGATATGTATTTCGCCCAGATGTCTCATATGCTCTAAGTGTTGCGAGCAGGTACCAAGCTAATCCAGGTGAGAGTCACTGGACGCTTGTTAAAAACATCCTTAAGTACTTGAGAAGGACTAAAGATGTGTTCCTAATCTATGGAGGTGAGGAGGAGCTCGTTGTAAATGGTTACACCGATGCCAACTTCCAAACTGATGTGGATGATTCACAATCTCAATCAGGTTTTGTGTTCACAATAAATGGTGGTGCTGTAAGTTGGAAAAGTTCCAAGTAGGAGACGGTGACTGATTCTACAACAGAAGCCGAGTACATTGCAGCTTCTGCCGCTGCAAAGGAAGGTGTTTGGATGAGGAGGTTTCTCATCGAGCTTGATGTGGTTCCAAATGCGTCCCGCCCATTGAATCTACATTGTGACAACAATGGGGCGATAGCGTAGGCTAAGGAGCCTAGGAATCACCAAAAGAACAAACATGTACTACGGAAGTTTCATCTCATTCGAGAGTTCGTCGATCGAGATGAGATCAAGATGTGCAAAATACATACGGATTTGAATGTTGCAGATCCTTTGACAAAGGCTCTTCCATAGCCTAAGCATGAGACACACGTGAAAGCTATGGGTATTAGATATCTTCGAGATTAGCTCTAGTGCAAGTGGGAGACTGTTGGGAATATGCCCTAGAGGTAATCATAGAGATGATTGTATTTCCTTGTATCCATGACATGTTATGAGTTCAATGAATATCCATTAAAGACAACTTGTATCGATAAACAATTATGTGAATTGTTTGTGAAACTCATTTACTTGTATGGTTATTCTAAAGTTGTCCCTGATCGGAGTTCATGCTAGAATGTGCATGAATATTAGATCAACACATTATTAGTTGATGACTATGTTTCACAAGTCATGGACATGAGATGTCAAACTAATAATGTGGACACATGTAGGACATGGTGCTGGACAGACCCGACATGAGATTGTCTCTATACACATTGTGTATATTATATCCTTAGACTTGAGATTGTCGTATGTACTCAAGATGTGAAACAACCTACCCTAGGATTACCAAACGCTACTCCGTGGCTGGGTAGTTATAAAGGTAGCTTTCGGGTTTGTCAGGAAACATGCTGTGAGACATAGTCAATCAAGATGGAATTTCACACTCTCCATATGAGAGAGATATCACTGGATCACTCAAATGATTAGATCATGAAATGTATGGCCGTGCTTGGGTTAAGTGTTAACCCACGAGTTGAACCAAATATCATGAGGCAAAGGAATAACATGTATATTGAATTTTGGTGGTTCATTTGATATGATCATAGCGTATGCATAGGAGTTGACACGCCTTGCTAGAGGCCGCTATCAACTATTGGTCGAGTAAGAGTACTTGGGCCATGTCTATGTGTGCGTGAGCCCATAGGGTCACACACTTAAGGGGCTGGAAGCCTAACTCGGGTTGGACCCGAATTAGACTAGGTTTAGGGTTGCTAATGGGCCTCCAACGTGGGAGCTCATTAGGACGCCTCTATAAGCAAGGGGTGGGCGCGTGGCGAGATACTCACGTCCTTTGGCAGCCGCCGTCGGCCTCCCCACGCTCGCGCCTAGTACTCCTCGCGGACCTAGCAGTCCAGAGGCGTGACGCTTCTTCCCTGCACGCGTGGGATTCCTCGGAGGTGATGCATCTGGAGCACCAGGATGAACCACGAGTAAGAGATGTTGAGACGGACGACCTCGCAACTGCAAGGCACTGCTACGACGCGCACGACTACATCAAGTCGCTTTTGCTGCACCTGCGCATCTAGTGGTAACCCCGTGATCTATAACTAGCACTAGTTCCTAGTTTATGGGGTAGAAAATTTTTGTTTTCTGGCTAGCGTAGCAACCTCATAACCCTACACTCTTGTCCCCGAATGTAATGTACTCGGTGTGGCACACGGGGTCGAGGCTGGAGAACCACTTGACACTTCCGGTCATATGGCATGAGCATCCGGAATCCACAAGTCAAGTCTCCTCCAGTCCTCCTTCCTACATCAATAAAAAGACATAGGGTGAGCAAACGGGCCAACACTGCGGTTAGTAAATTGTGAAGGATACCAGTGTTGTCCCATTTGCCCAAAGAATGGGTTAGGAGAAAAAAACAAACATCTCCTGTCCCATGGGAGGATAACGATCACCACGATGGGGAAAACGTGGTTCGCTAAAGAAGGATGGAGTAAAGCCACCGCCACGAGGCCCATAGTCGTATGGGTCACGACCGGTACCCCGCTGGGCACGACCACCACGTGGTCTCGCCTCCTGAGGCCTAGCACCTTGAGGCATTGTACCTCTAGGCCTAGTAGTGCGCCTCCGAACTTCCGGTTCACGCACCCAACTCGTGGGTGGTACATGTCCCGGTTGTTCAACTCAACCTGCCTCCGATCATCTCTCTTCCTCCTAAAGCAAAACTCAACCAAGTGCCCATCCCGCTCACAATACTCACAATGGTACCTCACCACACTCTTGGTAGGCACTCTCTTGTTGGGTTGGGTGGCTCTAGCTTTCTTAGGAAGGGGATCACTAGAGATGTTTGGCAATGTGTCAAGTGGGTTGCGAAGATGGTTCGGTTTTGCAATCCACACTTGCTTCGGTGGAGTGGTTTTGGGTGGCTCTTCAAACACACCATCTCTCACAGGAAACTCAGAGGGGTCGGTAGGCTTAGGTGGAGTGATCTTGGTAAGCTTGGGAGTTGTGGTGGGTTTCTCATTCTCGCTCAAACCACTGCACTCACCGATCTTACCGAACATGCTATCATCCTTCCCACCTATAGCAAAGCCTACTCCCGTGCTGCCAGCCCTTTTGCATTGGCTGAGCAGCATCCCCAACTGCGGCTCTCGGCAAGACACCCAGCTCAAGATGGACCGAAGGTATGTGTTTTCTTCCTCGATTCACATCTTGTCGTGTCTGCACGACGCGATCTCAAGCTCTAAAGCCTCAAAGCGATCCGACTCTCTAGTGCTATCTGAGCCGACCTTCTCTAACACAACGATCTTAGCATCCTTTCGTGCCAGCTCAGAACGCAAGCCTAAGCAATACTTGCATGCACCAAGTAAGCTAGGCCTAGCCTTCAGCTCACTGACCTCCTCAAGTAGAGTGCCATACTTGTCCTGGAGAGTGACAAGATCAGACATGTGAATGGCGCAAGCATCACACTCTACCTCCTCGGTAACCACCACTGACGCCTTAGCAAAATCTAGCTCATGAAGCGCGCTAAGGTACTTCGCCTTAAAGCCGTTCCTCTCGACAGCAGCACGCTTGAGCAACGCATCTTGACTCATCAAGGCGTCGTTCAGAGACTCAATCTCAAGAGGGACTCGACGGTGGGTGGTACCTCAGGTGTGTCGGAGTCGTAGTCGTAGTCGGGGCCATCCTCACGCTTGCCGACCTTGCCTTCTTCAATCGGCATGGTGCAAAAGCCACCGTGCTTGGCGTCGGCGTAGAAGCATAGGCCGTTCAGCTTGTCCTCAACCTTTCCCTTGGACTCATTATCGCTCGAAGAAGCATCTCCGTCGGAGGAGGCATCGATGTCACTAAGGGAGGCGAGGAAGGCTCGGTGCTTGGCCTTCACCTTGTCGATCACCTTCTTGGAGGACCTTCTGTGGTAGCCACCTTTGGGCTTGTGCTTGTCCTCGAAGTGGTGCTCGCGCTTGTCCTTGCACTTGGTGAAGTCGCCCGCAGCTTTCTTGGGGCAGTTTGCGATGAAGTGATCCTCATCACCGCAACGGTAGCACCCCTTGGCTGAGCCACCACGCCGACGGTTCAAACGGTTGTTGTGAAACCATGAGAACTTGGTGATGACCAAAGCCAGCTCATCATCTCCAAGAGCCTCCACTTGCTCCTCTCTCACAGAAATCAAAGACAAAGCAAACAAGGACTGTGAAGGGTCAGAGGAGGAAGAAGACGTACCGCCGGGGCCAGAAACCAACGCCATAGATGGTTTCGACGGGTTTTCAAGCTTGGCCCGGGTCTGGTAGTCAATCTCTGAGGACTTGAGCTTGCTGAACAGCTCGTCCATGGTCAGGGCATCATAGCTCGATGACTCCTAAATGGCAGCCACCTTCATCTCCCATACCTTCCGATCATGAGCATGCAAAAAGATTGATAGCTATCTCATGACCATCATAAGGCAAGTTGGCTCGATTTGCACGCATCTTGTTGACGATAGATTGGAAGCGAGTGAACATCCCGTCAACAGAGTCTAGACTTGATCTGAGGGTTGCCCTCATGATATCTAGAGAGTGTTTGCCAGATCTCCCGTGCCGTTGTGAGACTCGAAACCCGCTCAAACTCCGGAAGAGACAGACAAGAGAAGAGAATGCTACGGGCTCTTGCATTAGATGCATGCTGCGTAACCTGGGCATCGGTGATCCGAGCCTCAAGAACCACGTAGTTCTCATTCTCACAAATCTCCTAAAACTTTGTGTCAAGCCCTTGGATGTAACCCGACATGCGCACCTTCCAATAGGCAAAGTTGGTTCCATCGAAGTAGGAAGGTTTACCAGCACCTCGCTCCATGTCGCCTTCGCGGATCAAGAACCGTGTAAGGTGGATTGATACTTAACCGACTCTGATACCAATTGAAGGACCGAGAACGGCGACCAGAGGGGGGGGGTGAATGTGAGCCTCAAATTTCTCTCGAAATATTCGGGCCACTCTTCCCAAAAACCAAACCCAGTTGCTGGGTGCTCAACCTCCCCCGAGCAACGCAAGCGGGGATTCAAACGAAAACGGAGAATTGAAAGCTCACCGGCAGTGAAGGAAAACCCACCGGAAACCCCCAAGATAGAGTTCTCAACCCCTATGAGAAAGAGGCAAAAACCCCAAGCAAAACAACCCAAAATACAGGCGACGGACGTTAGACAACAGGGCGACGGACGCTAGGCGTCAGACGCTGAGAGATCGTCCGTCAGCCTTCCAGAAAGCCTTGCAGAGGAGAAGCAGAAGGCAGGGCGTCGGACGCTGGGCGGCGGACGCTTGGGTGAGCGTCCGTTGGTGTCGGGCTTCCAGTGAACGTTGAAAATCCAGATAGACTAGCAAAGCAACGGACGTAGGGCGACGGACGATGGACAACGTCCGGCGCCAAACTCACACACATCCCGACGAACGCGACGGACGCTGACGTCAGAACGTCCTTGTGTCCGACGCCAAAACTCAGAGCGTCCGGCGCCCTCGAGAAGAGTACAGAAACGCAAAAATCGTTTTCTCTCCAAATTTTCCCAAAACTCAACCAAATGAACTCCAACTGCAACCAAATTTTGTAGGCATTATCCTTGTGCAGCTGGGGAGCTATCCCGAAGAAATCATCGCTCAATTTGGAGAGGATAAACGGGAACACTCGGATTTGAGGGAGAAAAGACAAAACAAAGAACGCCGCAAATAAAACGCCCGATTTGTGTGCTCGTGAGGTTTTAGGAAAATTCCTTCGGTGCAAAGTTGCTCCTCACGAGTACCAAGAACTTGGTTCAAACGAATTTGCAAGAGCTACTCCCTACAAAGAGAAATCATCTCGGGAAAATAAGGAGCAAAAGCAAAACGCGAAGAACACAAGCAAAACGGGGACACAATCACGAAATCGAAGCCACCATGGCTTACGGAGGTTACGGCCTCCGATTCCTCGCGACAAATTCAAGTTCTTACAAAGGTTGGTGGAATCAACTTAGGGATCTCATGAACTAGAGAGAGAGAGAGAGTTGGGGCAAATGATTAGGGTTCAAGAGATGGGATGAGGGATACCCCTTCACCCTCTACTTATCGGGGTTTGGCTATTTCCCAAAGACCACCCTAGATACATTGAGTGAACTACCTAGCCTAAGCATTGCAGTCCAAGCTCCGGAAAATATCTCCCGCCTTTTGAATGGACGGCCCCGCTTCCTGCCAGGAGTTGTCGTCGCCTCGACGCAACCTCCAGGATTCCGCCACGTGCCATCCCCGCTTCCTCGGAAGCTCCGCCTAGGTTTTGAGGCCCAAACCCAGGAAACCCGCCACCGGTAGCTTTGGGCTCAACTACCGAGCCCCGAGTTTTGAGGCCCAAACTCGGAAACCGTCCTCGGATGGTTTTGAGGCCCAAACCACCAAACCACTCGACTCGAGCCACCTTGTCTTCGCCCGGTCGGACTCTGAGTCCCCTGAGCCTCCGCTCGACTCGCGCGTCCACCGTCTTGACTTGGTCGACTCGGTCTACCTCCATGTCTTCTCGCACTCGCCGGTGCCAAGTACTAGCCACCACAGCTAGTCCGTCGGCGCCCATGGTCCCTCAGTCCGAGCCCCGCTTCCGCCCTTTACCGCTCTCAGTCCATCAGCACGGCAAGCCTCTACTCGACCTTCTCCACGCCATTGACCACTGTCGCTAGGCATAACACCTGCACACCACAAGCCGATAGACAAGCACACATTTCTGCTTTCGCAGAGGTTAGGGTAAGCCACTCAAACTGAAACACTCACCTGTTGGTCAATCACTCATCATCAAAGCTGAACAAACATGAGTACTTATCCACCATGTGTTCGCATTTATCATTTAACATTCTAGCATCATCCTCGTAGATGTCAGGGCCATCTTCACTTGGGTTTTGTTGATCTAAATTATTTTCTATTGAACAAATATTAAATCATTACTCATTGAACATGCAATGTCTTTTGGGGATTCACAATTACACGGTTTAAACCTTACATGCCCTCTATTCCATGCAGTGTGTCTTCGGGTTCCCAAATAATGCCCGTGTTGGAAGCTTCTTGACAAACTTTTTCCTGAGCACGATAATCATGGTGATATACATGTTTCTTAATACCTAAAACAAATTGGATTAAGTAGGGAACTTACTACCATACTTAACATGTTTGACACTCTAATATACAGTTAAAAAATATATTAGTAGCATACCTGACATATTTAGAGTTGATGTGAATTTCTCGGACTTAGCGGCAATACTCAACTTAGCTCGATAATTACGTTGATATTCACGATTTTTTAGCAAAAGGACCTCACCATTCTTATCACCAAGCATTGCATGCCTATGCATCTCCTTGGCCATGTGCTTTCCACGAGTGTCTTCAACTTCATGAGTGCCTTCAGCTTAAAAGACTAAAAAATAATTCAAACTACTATCTTTGCTAAAAATGAACAGTACGGACAATAGAAAGTGAAGAGCACAAGCAAAAAATAGAGAGCAAAAACCAAAGCAAAATACCTATATTGTCCACCGTACTTGTGAGGCCGTGACCCATTTCCTCATACAAGAGTTGTCTTTATCATCCATTCTAGTATTTATAATTTTAGATGATGCAATTAATTTTGATGCATCAGCCTCAACCTTTACATATGAGCCCAACCTTTACAGTGTTGGTATTCACGTTTTTGGCCCGAACTTCCTATTTCTTATTGTACAATAATGCAGCATACCTCTCTCGTCGATACACATAATTTTTGGCCCGAGCTTTCTCCTTCCGAGATGTGATCCTTCTGAGTTGTGATTTGAGATGATGCAATCAATTTTGATGCATGAGCCTTGGCCTTCAGACGTGCTTGACGACTACATTTACTCATGATTTTTTACACGGACTTCCTCCTTATTGTTAGGCACTGCAAGATGTCTCTCTCGTTGATACTCATAATTGTTGAGTTGAGACTCATAATTGTTGACTCGAGCTTTCTATCCTTAAGGGCTCTAATGTTAGACGATGATGCAATCGATTTCAACGACTACTTTGATACTCACAATTTTGGCAGGAATTTCTTGCTTCTCGTCGCTAGACAATGCAGAATATCTATCTCGTTGATGTTCATGTTTTTTGGTCCATGCTTCGTCCTCATTGATATGGCAGGGCTTTTTTTTCCTGTTGATTGATTCTTTCAATCTGCGCCTCAGATTGTGCCTGCCGAAGAGTGCCACATCTCTTAGTTGAATTCTTTTTGCTTGGTTACCTGATACGTGCCAAGATATTTGGAAAATATTTCTTTTGTAATCACTAGACTCAGAATCAAGTACTGATAAAATCAAGAAAGGAGTCGCAGAATGAAGTGAAATAATTGAACTCAGAATCAAGTACTGATAAAATCAAAAAAAGAGTCACAGACTGAAGTGAAAGAATTGAAGTTTGTCTATGGTGACTATAATAAATGAAGAAATTAAATTTTGGTTAGAGCAGCATATGCAATTATATTTTTCACAGGCAGAGGATAAAGTTTTGAATGTAACAAAAATAATTTTTCATTATTTGCATCTATAATTATTTTTCTCCAATTTTTACAAGATTGTGCGTGGAGTAGTACAAATGTGCTATTTCTATTATCTTGTACTGTTCATCTCATAGCCGTAACAGCAAATTAGCATAGTGCTTTACCTAGCTAGTGGCTCGCTTCATGCAGAGTCGTTCGCGTTCTTCACAGATGTGATCCACACCGCCCTTGCTGTCTGGCCAGATTTCGTGGTAGCTCGGGAGCGGCAACGCCATGCCCGCTAGCTCGTCTTGCCTCGGTCGTCATTGCGTGAATCCTGGTGTGTAGAGAATCTTCCCCTCGCGGCCTTCTTCCCTAGCTTGGCATGGCGCGATTGGAAGGCAGGAGCAAGGACGGCGGCGTGCAGACGTCATGGCGCGGGTGTGTGAGTTTTTTCCTCACAATCCATATACCACCATAGAAAATAAAGAAGAAAACCAGTTGGCGATCGAGTATGCACCGGTGTACTGCGAATCTACGATCCGTGGCCGGCGGCGTGGACACCAGGAGGCGGCACCGCTGGGCTCGCCGCGGTGGTACTTCCAAGTTCCAACGCCACGACCGCGAACAAAGCCTCATAGGGGTGGCGGCGACTGGGGTATTTGAGGGTAGAACATCTAGGGTTTGGGTCTCTATCTCGAGCATGCCAATCGCACGTACGGGAGGGTATCAGGAGCAGTGGCGAAGCCACCCGAGTGCACGGGCACCAAGATAAAATGAAAAAAATTAGTTAATAGGTAGTAATTTTACCTCTTGAGCACCACCCTGACTCAAACATGTACACCACCGTGGCCGTGTGCACTCGGGTTCTTAATGTCCTAGCTTCGCCACTGATCAGGAGGGTATGTTTGTTTTAGGTTAGAAAAAACTGAGGGGAAGAGATCGGCCAAGAAGGAAACACACATGTATGTAATGTATGTATGTGTCGTCGATGTTGGACCCATCTGTCAAATTAATATCTACCGTTAGATGGATAATCAAAACACATCCAATGGAGGAGAGCTTAGGTGGGTAAATTTTTTTTAAGTGACATATATTTTACAATTCCTTCGTTCTTTTATAGTATAGATATAAAAATATAAGCAGTGGCTCCTTTGACTTGTAAAAAAAATGAAAAAAATTGTTAGGAGGCTTGGGCCAAATTACTCAAAGGGAGAAAGGGGATAGATAAGAATAATGTCTCAGTTACGGCTTACGAGTGTAAAGGAGTAACCTTTAGGTGCACCTCTAAACCTTTTCAGGTCGAATATTTGTACCACTTTTCAAAAAATTTGGAGTAGTGTTAGGAACTTTAGGGTGAGGTGTCGTTCTCGCTCTCATGCTAGCGAAGTTAAATCTTGCTTGCACGAACCTCAAAGCACTTAGGCTGGGACACCAAACACAGTTTTGCTTGCAATCCTCGATAGTCATTGATGACGACCCGTAGGGTTCGCTGTCTGATCTTTCGATGAGAGATGGTGGATAACTCGATTGGTGAATGGAGATGACGTTCACAGTTCGACTACAACCGTCCACGGACGCTGCGTCTTAGCAACCGATACACCACCTCCGATGGTTGTCGTGATCTTGCGGTGTGACAACCAGCCACTAGGGCTCCCGTCCTGCAAGCAATCGAAGAACCAGCAAGAACAAGATGAAAAAGCACTCAATTGCAAGATGAATATGAAGGTTTTAATATGAGGACACAATATGGTGAGGTTCTGATGACAATCAGACGGACGGTTGATCCAACACACGCGCTGAAAGGCGGTAGCAATGGCTAACTCGACGAAACAAAACCTAAACTGTTTGTGGTGGCTCTAAAGACTTATAAGGAGTTGGGAGGACGACCACAAGGGTGTTGGGGTCGTTCTCCAACCCTAGGACGCGTCCCTAATGGACCCAACTTGATACATGGTCCATCAGCCCAAATTAAGGTGACGCAGCACCGGGGGACAGAAAAGGACTCTGTACAAAAACGACTACTCTGGATGTGTCCGATAAGATATAACCTTGGTTCTGGATCCGTTGGAAAGTAGACTTGATAAAATTTCCAAAAAGTGCGAGAACGTTCCAATTGGAGTCCGTATGAAGTCGTGGCATCCATCACAAGTTGGTGCTGCCCTGCAGTCCAAATCCAGCTAGCGCCCATCCCGTGTCCCGCTGATCCTCTCCATTGTTCCTGAGCAAAACAAGAGTGCACATGTCTCCATTGTCTAAATATAATGGACAAGAGTTTTAGAATGAACTTACTTGATGGTTGAGTTCATGGGCACGAGCACGAGTAATAGGACCAAGTGGTGCTGGAGATGATGTTGGTGTGGTGTTGATGTCCTCATCATCCTCCCCTTCCTGCATTTGAGTCGTCCTCGACTCAAGCTCATCTTCCTCTCCCAAATATGGCTTCAAATCTGCAATGTTAAATGTGGGACTAATCCCAAAAGCTATAGGAAGATCAAGCTTATATACATTCTCATTAATACGTTTTAGCACTTTAAATGGTCCATCAGCTCTAGGCAACAATTTAGATTTTCTAGATTCAGGAAACCTATCCTTTCTCAAATGCAACCAAACCAAATCACCAGGTTCAAAAATCAATTGTTTTCTACCTTTATCACTAGCAAGCTTATACTTAGCATTCATGCGCTCTATGTTTTCTTTAGTTGTTTCATGCAATTTTAACATCAACTCAGCACGTCACTTAGCATCAAAATTCAATTGTTCAGAAGTTGGTAGAGGCATTAAATCAATAGGAGCACGTGGTAACAAGCCATAAACAACCTCAAATGGGCACATCTTGGTAGTAGAATGCAATGAACGATTATAAGCAAACTCAATATGAGACAAACAATCTTCCCACATCTTAATATTCTTCTTTAAAATAACCCTTAACATAGTAGATAAAGTTCTATTCACAACTTCAGTTTGACCATCAGTTTGGGTATGACATGTGGTAGAAAATAAAAGCTTAGTCCCCAATTTACCCCATAAAGTTCTCCAAAAATGGCTAAGAAATTTATCATCTCGATCAGAAACAATTGTATTTGGCACACCATGCAAACGAACAACTTCGCGAAAGAACAAATCAGCAATATGTGTAGCATCATCAGTTTTATGACAAGGTATAAAGTGTGCCATCTTAGAAAATCTATCCACAACCACAAAAACACTATCACGGCCCTTCCTAGTCCTTGGCAATCCCAAAACAAAATCTATAGAAATATCTTCGTAAGGTGCGTTAGGAACATGTAGAGGCATATACAAACCGTGGGGATGTAATCGTGACTTTGCCTTCTGACAAGTTGTGCAGCGAGCAACAAATCGCTCCACGTCTCTCCTCATCTTTGGCCAAAAGAAATGACCAGCAAGTATGTCCGCTATCTTCTTTGCTTCAAAATGTCCCATCAAGCCACCTCCATGCGCTTCCTGAAGCAACAACAAACGAATGGAGCTAGCTGGGATGCATAGCTTGTTAGCTCCAAACACAAAGCCATCATTTAAAACAAATTTATTCCATGCTTTTCCATCTTTACATTGCAGCAACACGTCTTTAAAATCATTATCATGTATATATTGTTGTTTAATTGTTTCCAAACCAAAGATCTTATAGTCAAGTTGTGTTAATAAAGTATATCTCCTAGACAAATCATCAGCAATGATATTCTCTTTCCCTTTCTTGTGCTTAATGATATAAGGAAAAGATTCAATAAATTCAACCCACTTAGCATGTCTATGGTTCAGTTTTACTTGACTACGAATATGCTTTAACGATTCATGATCAGAATGAATAACAAATTCTTTGGGCCACAAATAATACTGTCATGTTTCTAATGTTTGCACGAGAGCATACAATTCCTTATCATAAGTAGAATAATTCAGAAGAGGTCCACTTAGTTTCTCACTAAAATATGCAATGGGTTGACCTTCTTGTAACAAAACACCACCCAATCCAATTCCACTAGCATCACATTCAAGTTCAAAAGTCTCATTAAAATCAGGAAGTTGGAGAAGAGGTGCATTTGACAACTTATCTTTCAACATGTTGAAGGCATTCTCTTGTGGGGTTCCCCAAGAAAACACGACTCCCTTCTTCGTAAGCTCATGCAATGGTGCAACAATGGTGCTGAAATCCTGCATGATAGAACCCAACAAGTCCTAGAAAACTCCGCACTTGGGAGATAGTCTTTGGTACTGGCCAACCCTGTATAGCGTCCACCTTGGCTTTATCAATCTCAATTCCCTGTGGAGTAACAACATAGCCAAGAAAAGAAAGACGATCTGTGCAAAAGGTGCACTTATCAAGGTTACCAAATAAACGTGCCTCCCGTAGAGCTTTAAAAACGGCACATAAATGATCAATATGTTCTTCCATAGATTTGCTGTAAATTAATATATCATCAAAATAAACAACAATAAATCTTCCAATGAAAGCACTCAAAACCTCATTCATCAATCTCATGAAGGTACTAGGTGCATTAGTTAACCCAAAAGGCATGACTAACCACTCATACAAACCGAGCTTAGTTTTGAATGCAGTTTTCCATTCATCTCCCAATTTCATGCGAATCTGATGATACCCGCTACGCAAATCCACTTTGGAAAACACAACAGCACCACTCAATTTCATCTAGCATGTCATCTAATCGTGGAATTGGATGACGATATCGAATAGTAATATTATTAATAGCCCGACAATCCACACACATACGCCACGATCCATCTTTCTTAGGCACTAAAATAACCGGAACAGCACAAGGACTTAGAGACTCACGTATGTAACCTTTGCCGAGGTGTTCTTGCACTTGACGCTGAATCTCCTTTGTTTCTTCTGGATTGGTCCTATATGGTGCATGGTTGGGCAATGAGGCACCAGGAATCAGGTCAATTTGGTGCTCAATGCCTCGAAGTGGTGGCAGGCCCGATGGTATTTCACTTGGGAACACATCTGAATACTCCTGCAAAATGTTAGCGACAGCAGGAGGCAAAGAACGCTGCATATCATAAAGGGAAATCAATATCTCTTTGCATACTATAGCATAAGCAACAGTAGTGGAAGCATTCAACTCATTAATATTAGATTTAGTAGCAAACAAACAATTTCCTTTCAATTTTATCTCCTCTTTCATATCAGCAACAAATTGGTCATTTTTATTGCTCTCACTTTTAGCTTTTGAGGCTTTAGGTACATCATCTTGCATAATAGCTTCAGGGGATATAGGATGCAATACAATTTTTCTATCATGGTATAGAAAATAATATTGATTTGTTCTACCATAATGCATAGAATCTCTATCAAATTGCCAAGGTCGACCTAGCAGCACATTACAAGCTTGCATAGGCACAACATCACATTCAACCACATCTTTATAGGATCCAATGGAAAAATTGATTCGCACAAGTCTAGTTACCTTTGCCTTACCGCTATTATTTAACCATTGAATGTAATATGGATGTGGGTGTGGTTTGGTGGTAAGTGCAAGCTTCTCCACCATGTCACCGCTTGTCAAGTTGTTGCAGCTACCTCCATCGATGATCATGCGACATGAACGCTCCTTGATGACACACTTTGTTTGGAACAACGTGTGTCGCTGATTTTGCTCCGCCTTCTCCATTTGTGCACTAAGCACACGCTGTACAATGAGACTCTCATAGCGGTCGCCTTCACCTGCATTAATATGTTCTTCTATACATTCTTCACTACCTGCATGGTCAGCGACAAGCAATGCAAGTGTATCTTCATCAAAATCACTAGCGGACGAATACTCACCATTATCTTTGATGACCATAACGCGCTTGCTAGAACACTCACGCATCACATGTCCATATCCCTGGCACTGATGACATTGAATGTCTCTCGTTCTACATGTCGATGCTACGGACGAAGCACTTGCGCTAGGCTTCTGGGCTGTCTTGGCTACTGAATTTGTGGGAGTAGCACTAGGCTTGTCACTTGAGGATGGCATAGTAGCACGTGTGCGGGGCTGCCATGAATTTGTCTTCCCTGCAGAAAAGTTATTCTGAACACTAGCACGTCGCCCCTACACTTCCCTTTCAGCTTTACAAGCAAGATGAAACAAACGGGTTACATTAGTGTACTCTTTATATGAAAGGATGTCCTGAATTTCACGATTTAACCCACCCAAAAGTCTTTCCATAGCAGGTTCCTCATCCTCCTCTAAATTACAACGCAACATACCCATTTGTAATTCTTGATAATACTCTTCTACACTTTTATCACCTTGTCTTAGTTGTTGCAGTTTATGTAGCAAATCCCGTGCATAGTAAGAAGGAACAAATCTATCCCTCATGATTTTTTAAAGCATCCCAAGTATGTGGTATGTTATTAGGATTTTTCTTACCTTACTCTATCCACCATACAGTAGCAAAGTCAGTAAACTCACTAGTAGCAGCCCTAACACGTGTATTCTCAGGAAATTCATGGCATGCAAACTTTTGGTCAACAATAATTTCCCATGAAATGTATGCATCAGGATCATACTTACCATCAAAAGGAGGTATTTTAAATTTAATCTTATTGAAAGCATCATTGTTATTATGTACCTCACGTCGACGGTAACCCATACCTCTCCTATTAAAGCGTAGGCGATGTCGATCACGAAGGTTATTGGTATCAAGGTCCATATCACCAGAGTAAGCATCCTCGTCATTATCTTCGACTCGCTCCTCATCCTTGTTGTCGTCATTATGTTGACCCATGCCTTTTGTGTGGAAGTCATCAAAACGACTGAGAAGAGCGGCAAGGCTTTTGTCCACACGAGCAACCGATGCTTCGACTCTTGTAAGCTTGGTGGTGGTGACAAGTTGGGCGGCCTCTAGTTGCCCAATCTTGTCATTGGTCACCTGTAAATCTCCATCGAGTCCTTCTGTATGCAGCTGCACTTGCCTTGTAAAATGTTGAATGATGCCCTTGGTGCGTGGAGATTGCGGCATGTTGTTATTATCCTCTGTTCCTGACATAGTTTAGAAGACAAGAACAACAAGAAAACAGGTGAAGAAATAAAAACCCTACAACTATCTAGATGTAGCTACAACAAGGCACTCACTCTCAACCTGTTTCTCAAGCTCTTACCAGTTCTTACCTTGCTCAGCAGGAGGGTCAACAACCAGCAAGCCTGCAACCTTGGAAGTGAATGTATCGGTACCGTAGCAACAACACATGTCAAGTTTTAGTCGAGTATGTGGAGCTATAGGTGGCAAATGTTATGCTCAAGGACAAATACTAGCACCACGTTAGTTTAAAAAGTGAGCTGAATAATCGTTCAAAGGTGGTACTGTGCTGGTCCTAGCCTAGACCGTACTAGAGACGCGAGCCTAGACACAAAGAGAGTCACAAACACCACCTATCCAAAGGAGAGAAACACAAAGATCAGCCCCCTTTTTCTGTTTTTTTTTGTTCTTTTTTTTCCTTTTTTTCCTTTTTTTCTTTTTTTTTCAGGGATCCTCAAAACTGATTATATGAACAAAGAGATGTCAAAAGAGCAATTCACCACACACACTTTTTCCAAAAGTGCAGGGGTATATAGGTAATTAAAAGATACTCTCTCTCTCTCTAAAGTAAGTTTCGCTGTAATATGGTATGAAACTTGTAGTCCCGACTTGTAGTGCGCGAACTTAATTATGAAAAACAACTCGAACGGAGGCAATTTATAGCAGCGAATACCAGGGTAGTACTCAGACTTGATTCCCGAAATCAACTCGGACTCGAACTTGACAACAGCGAATACCAGGGTAGTACTCGGACTCGATTCCAGAAAACAACTCGAACTCAAACTTGACAGCCATGAATACCAGGGTAGTACTCGGACTCAAACTTGATAACAACGAAATATACTTAGACTCGAACTAGAACGTGACAAGAACTCGAAACTCTAAAGGACTATAACTAAAACTAGCAACTCGACACAACCGATGCAACCGACGACTCAACAAGCCCTAACTAAGTAGTACTAGCAAAAGGCTCAACAGGTTTATGGGATTACGGAAAACTAATCCACTATTTTTTCTGACTTTTCTGGACTATAGGAAATTTTTTTTGTGAAGAATTGGAAGTCTCTCACCGATAAACCTTGCTCTGATTACCAACTGATGACGACCCGTAGGGTTCGCTGTCTGATCTTTCGATGAGAGATGGTGGATAACTCGATTGGTGAATGGAGATGACGTTCACGGCTCGACTACAACCGTCCACGGACGCTGCGCCTTAGCAACCGATACACCACTTCCGATGGTTGTCGCGATCTTGCGGCGTGACAATCAGCCACTAGGGCTCCCATCCTGCAAGAAATCGAAGAACCAGCTATAACAAGATGAACAAGCACTCAATTGCAAGATGAATATGAAGGTTTTAATATGAGGACACAATATGGTGAGGTTCTGATGACAATCAGACGGACGGTTGATCCAACACGCGCGCTGAAAGGCGGTAGCAATGGCTAACTCGACCAAACAAAACCTAAACTGTTTGTGGCGGCTCTAAAGACTTATAAGGAGTTGGGAGGACGACCACAAGGGTGTTGGGGTCGTTCTCCAACCCTAGGACGCGTCCCTAATGGACCCAACTTGATACATGGGCCATCAACCCAAATTAAGGTGACGCAGCACCGGTGGACAGAAAAGGACTCGGTGCAAAAACGACTACTCTGGATGTGTCCAATAAGATATATCCTTGGTTCTAGATCCGTTGGAAAGTAGACTTGATAAGCTTTCCAAAAAGTGCGAGAACGTTCCAATCGGAGTCCGTATGAAGTCGTGACATCCATTACAATTTGGTGTTGTCCTGCAGTCCAAATCCAGCTAGCGCCCATCCCGTGTCCCGCTGATCCTCTCCATTGTTCCTGAGAAAAACAAGAGTGCACGTGTCTCCATTGTCTAAATATAATGGACAAGAGTTTGAGAATGAACTTACTTGATGGTTGAGTTTACGGGTACGAGCACGAGTAATAGGACCAAATGGTGCTGGAGATGGTGTTGGTGTGGTGTTGATGTCCTCGTCAGTCATGGCAGCACAGTATCAAGCGAAAAAGCTGAATGTCCCCTTAGCCTCTGCTCGCATCGCCTGACTAAGATAGAAATGGGAGGGAAAGAGATTTTTGGTTCACAAGTTACGTCACCTCCCTGGCAAGGTGAGGTGAGCTGAACGATAGAACCAAACGTCCCTAGTTTCGTTGGTGTGCTTGGTTCTAGAGCCAACCTAGCCAGGCAAGGCGAGCCTACCCTTTCCCATGCAAGAAAGCCAAATTTGCTTGGTCCCTAGTTCCGATACACTCTTGCCTAGAAACCAAACATTCACCCACACACGAACTTCTTCTCCAACACATGAACTTGCTAGTTGAGGCCATATATCCGGCAACGATACCAAACAAGCTTACGGTTGCACTGATTCGCTTGACTGTTCGGAACTTTGAGTAGAGTGTTATGTCTCGGTCGGCCTGGTTTGGGGCTCTAGGGCTCATGCACGACTTATTGTGTTGTTTCTGCTTCGAAACAATACTGCCTTTCTTTTTAAGAGACGATTTCAGTTTAGTGATTAGAATTAGAATTACACATGTTATCATAAGGGATATGTCCATTGGTGGTGTCAGTGAATGGCTGATTAGTAGGACAAGACATCATTTCAACATATTTTTTTCTTTTTTCTTTTTTTCTCGAACACGACTTCACGTGTCTTTCATATTAAGAAGAAGCGCCGAGACCGACGAGTACAATGCATCACAACCACAGAGAGAGTGGCCACACACGACACGACACAAACAACGAGAACGAATACAAAAGCAAGAAACAGAAAACCTCCCCACCAACCCAAACAACACGAACTCAATGGCCGAGACACAGGAGCCGTCAAGCGCGACATTGGTGGTCGGAGCGAAGACCACAACTACGGCGCAAGCACAGAGCGTCAACATCCGAGCTCGAGCCAGAGCGAAGGCGGAGCGAAGCTCACGCAACAAAGAAGGCACTACCCCAGTGCCAAGAACGCGTCGACGGCGCCTTAGAAAACATGGAAGCTCGAGGGCGGATGGTGACACGTGAGCTCGTGGCGGCCTCAACGGAGCCTTCACGAAGTAGATGACGTCCGCAGACGCCAACTACGTTGAGATAACCCGCCGGAACTTTCGTTCCCGAGCCCCGACATTCACCGCAGATGAACGGAAAGACGACGACGCCTTCAGGAAGGTGATGACGCGATTCGCCACCGTCGTCGCTCCCGGGCGGAAGCCCAGGGAGATTTGGTTTTCACCCTTGCCGTCGCCATGCGCCATCCATCAACCCATGGCCTGGTGGGGAGGATAGGCGTCGCGGCGGTGCGGCCTGTCCGTCGACCCACCACCACCGGTGGGGAGGACGGGCGCCGATTGAAGTGCCAGCGGCGCCGCTCTGCGCTGGCCAGCCATGGGGAGGGGCCGACCGGCCTCCCGCCCTCCGCCGGCGGTGAGGACGCCACCCCCGGCCCTGGCTGAGGTCACCCTGACCTTGAGGCCGGGATGGAGCGGCACGCCGAAGACAAAGCCGGTGAGGGAGGGGCTGCCAGAGAGGAAGAGGAGCCGGCCGCCCGCCAACCCTAGCTGGGTGCCGCCGGCGGCGGCGCCACTCGACGGCCAGCGCAACCGATCCGGTCGCGTGAGGCCCGGATCCGGTCGTCGGGGGACCGGATCTGCCCTCCGCCGGCCGGCGGCCGCCGCTGCCGGAGAGGAGAGGAGAGGTGGGGGCGGGGAGGGAGGAGAGAAGGACGAGGGTGCACTGAGACGAGGGAGGGGGCGGTATGCAGAAGTTGAGATATTAATATATTTTCTTTTCTAAAAAAAATAAATAAAACCCATCACACATACATATTCCAACCTATCACACCTATATATTCCAACATAGATCAATCAAAATAGAGTACTTTTAAACTTCTAATCCTTTGTCCAGTGTATATTTATTTATTTTTAATAGTTTCAGGGATGGAAACTTGCTAAAGAACGAAAATTCTGAGATTCAATTCGTTTGGCTCATGGGTAAACGCACTCTAAAGCAACACAATTAGCTGCGCATGGGCTTCTCAACCTGACAACTTTGGAGAAGTAAAAAGCTTCATATGACCTTTCTTAATTATGGCGTGAGTCCGATTTATCACCGTCAAACGGAAAAGGGGACTTTTAGATTCTTCCAACTTTGAAACTGTCCGATTTGTCTCTTCGAATAGTTTTTGAAAGTGGTTTTGGCTAATGTCTCGTGAGTTAAATTAGACTTGGCAATATTTGTTTTATTTAACTCAGAAAATATCAAGTCATTGTTACATATATTTTTTCTAAAATCATGCTCTGTTTTTGTTCCTTGCTTAGAATTATTATATGGTGTCCTAAAGTCTAAAGCTAGGACAAATATGAAACAAAGAATGTAGGCCAAGATAAATCTTTGCAAACCGAAGCATGAATTACTGTGCAACTCGCCATGCAAACCACAAACAACGTTTCCTTATAGATGCAATGTCTTGCTGAACAAACAAGACATGCACGAGAAATTCCAAATACAAAAATATAATTCAAGTCCCGATTGTATATTAACACGCATCAAGTGGTTTAACTTTGTAGCGGCACTATCTTCTCCATGGAACATTATGATGATGATACCCATGTCTCTGACTCAGCTACCAACAGTCCGATGGACAGGATCGTTTTCCTTATTTAACGTTTTAGTTGTATAGATCTAGACACCCACCGAGAGCATATGATCAAGTAGAAAGACAGTTTTTGCTAGGTTTTATGGGTTTCCTAAAATTAATAGCGCTCTATATTATGGTGCCTAGATTAAAACTTATATAACATCATTTGAGGAAAAATGAAGTCGCCTTCATAGCTCTCTGAGTAACAAGTTTTCTATAAATTTCTACAGTTAAGTCAGATTTTAGTATTTTTGAAATGGATATTTAGTTTAGAAGAGCATTGGATAATTTTGAAAATTTATTTGTATAATTTTTTTAATAAAATTTAATTGATCTCTTGGAGCTATCGTAAAATCCTATTTATTATTTATTCTTTTATGGTTGAAGTGACGCCATTATCGGATGGTTTTACAAGTTAGAAGAGTCAAAAACCTAATTTTCTTTTTTTTTAAACGAAAAAAAAACTAATTTCCGGATTCAGAGAGGTATAATAAATCGGCCGTTCGTCACTTCGTCCGATAGAACTTTTTCCTCTCAGCAACTCGTCCGGACCAGGCGGCACCTCCCACGCACCAACCCAACGGTTAACCTATGGCCCGCGTCGGCCCGGCCCGTAAAAACCAGAAGCGGTTCGGGGCCACCAAGCAGCCACGTCCAAGACGTTCGTTCTCCCCGTCCCGTTCGCCGTCGGCGGTCGGCTACTCTCTCTCCGTGCCTCGCGCGCCCCCCAACCCAAGCAGCCATGGCAACGGCGCTGCTCCGCCGCGCGCTGCACCTCCGCCGCGTGCTCCCCTCGCCCGCCGCCTCCGCACAGCGCCTTGTCCCCGCCTTCTCGACCACCCCGACCCCGACGACCTCCCAGCAGAACGCCGCCACCACCACGATCGACCTCTCCTCCGACGAGAGCCGCCGCCGCCTCCTCAACAGGTGTGTGACCGTACCTTACCCCGGTCGCCGGTGATAGTTCGCGCTTGAGGTTCCGTTTTGTCCCCTTTTGTTGAATCGCGAGTCGCTAAGCGTGCACGTTCGGCTCTGCACAGGTTGGTGTACCGGAGCAAGCAGCGCGGGTTCCTGGAGCTGGACCTGGTGCTGGGGACCTGGGTCGAGCAGCACGTGCACGGCATGGACGAGGTCAACATCCGCTCCCTCCTGCAAGTGCTCGACCTCGTAAGCTCTCCTACCTGTGGTATGGCCGTGGCCGACCAATCCCTCTTCCTCTGTCATGCCCCATGTTATCTGTGGTAGGAATTACTTCAGCGGTTGGAGAATTAAGATAGATTAGATTTAGATTAGATAGGAACAACCAACGATTTGGGGAAGATTAGCAAGAGGAGGAGCCAGGGTAACGGGAAGGGGACAGAGGCTTAAGGAAGGATGCCTATTGAGCTTTCTAATTGTTGAGCATTCTGAGGACTGGTTGCTTAGCCCTTTAGCATATTCCCCATCTCATGTTGTTGGTTCCAGGGCTCGAGTCTAATTTCATCGTCTGATTGTTCATCTTTGCCATCCTGTTCAAGTGTTTGTGCGTCAATTGGTAATTGATTGTGCTGGTTAGTTGCTGAGTAATCTGGAATTTGGTGTCATATTACCCTCACTCCTCATATAGATTAGCAACATTAGGAGCCGTACTTGACCGATGTAGCTGACTTTTAATTTCCCATTCCTTGTAAATCATTGACATCCAACTCTCCTTCGATAATTTGGTTGGAAAGTAAGCTTTGTTGTTAGATGGCCAAATCATGTTCTAGCATTTCATTTTTTTTAAAGAAAATTTGTAGTCACTATTCTTCCATTCGAATGGCCTTTAAGGCTGAATTTTCTTATTAGCATTTGGAGCTAAGGTCACACAAATATATAGAGGTTACACGAGTGTAAAGCCTATGATGGTAATTTATGATTCATACTGGATCATGTTTATTCAGCTCTACTAAAGTAAATATCAGTTTCTACCTACCAGTTAGTCTTGTTTTGGGCAATGTATCTCTGTGATTTTAGGGCCTGCTTGGATGCCTCGCTCGCTAGCTTCACTGAGCAAGGCAATCCTGGCCAGAGGAGGCGAGTCGAACGCATCTTGCCCTTAGCTTCCTTGCTGTGCGAGGCTAGGCTAGTGCTTGCCCAAGAACCAAGCACGCCCTCAGTGTCCGCATTATGCTATGCTGAGAAAGAAAAAAAAAACGTTTTGAGGGTGGAGGGTGGGCATATCACTGGCATAGTTTGCAACTTTGCATGTTCATGTACTGTCTTGTTGCTGCACACATATTGAACTTTGAATCAACAGAAACCAAAGGCAGAGCTCTGTGCCTTAGTTGTCATTGGATCAGTGCAACTGACAGGTCCAAATCATCCTAGATACCGTATCAGTGTTATTATTTACCTAGACAAAGCATTCCATCAGATTAATTGTAATTTATCGGGTTAGTAATTAGGTGCCTTAAATCTTACCATTAGTCACAGATGAACACAAATTCCATTCTGTATGATGATTTTTGCTTCCAAAAGATACTATAGACTGAGGACATTGGAAGTGCTGGATCGAGTGGTGGTGAACTGTAGTTATTAAAAGTTTTTTTTTCTCGAATGTCTAATTCTAGGACTATTTGATTCCCCAGGAAAACCCAGATTTGTGGAAATGGCTGACTAGTCAGGAGCAGCCACCAGAGGATCTGAATTCTAATCCGGTATGACATTCGGCAACTGTTGTTGTGTGCATTCTAGTCTTTCTTCTAGGAAAAATTGCTGCTTTAATGGAAAATTCATGTTCAAATAGGTGTTTGCTGCCATCAAATCAAAGGTCACAGATAACCTGACCAAACATGCTTCTCCCGAGACTCGATCAACACCAGGTCAACCATGGGTTAGAGGATGGGACGACATAAAGAAAGGCAAAGATGGACCCAAGTATGGAAATCAGTGATAAGCTGCTTAAAATGGGGATGACGGCTTACATCCTAAATAATAGTTTTGTCCCTTTCCCTCGTCTGCTTGTTTTGTGCTTGTGTAGAATAAAGTGAACTGGGACCGGCAATTGTGAAGTTTGTTAAAATGATATTGGAGAATCAGCTTGTAACTATGGATGACACTCCTGATGTGTCCCTGGCAGTTACAGGTATTGTCTACTACTGGAAAGATGTTATGCATTGCAGTCTGTTAGTGATGACAATTGTTGAAGCATTTGGACTGCCAGAAAGTTACAAGTATATTTCTTGTTGTCCTTATTATTAAATTTTAAATGATAGTTTGTGTAAAGAAGCCGTTGGTGCAAACTCCTGCCTGAATAGCTCATTGTGAGTGATGTGTACTACACCTTTTTCCTCGTTAACTATTGATAAGGCCCCAATTCATAACCGTTGTGTCACATGATTACACTCCTGAGGAACATTATATTGAATGTTGGCATGATAGTCTTGAGACTAAGTTTTCTGTTGCTAAATTCAGTTTACAAATACAATGCAGCAATGTAAGAACTGGAAACTGTGAATGTTTTCTTCAGGAACTGTGAATGTTGTTGCATAGTTGAATTGTAAAAAAAAAAAAAAAAACTCGACGGGAAGGAGCAGACCTCACTCCCGCTTTTCAATTAAGAGGGTGCAAGGCTCGAACCTGGGTTTCTGGACTACTGAGAGCGAGCTCCACTAGCCAGTTGCCCACGAGAGCACCTGAATTGTAGTTCTTGCATTGCTGCAATGTTGTTGTATAGTTCAATTGTAGTTCTTGAATGGCTGCATTGTCAGAGCTCTGGTAGAAACTGAGTTATTTGAGTTCAGTCTTTAATGCTAGCAGGATTATATATACTGGGTCAATGAGCAATGGATTAAGAAACCGTGAGTGTAGTTTTTTGCTGCGATAGTAAATTGCAGAGTATTGATTTTCTACCATATATCCTGGACTAAGAGAAAAATCATTTTCGAAAATGGTAATGCAATGCTCATGAAAAGCAACTTCAGGTATTGTTAGTGGTTCCTGCTTAGACAAACATCATTATGAGAAAGCTGTCTTTGGGGTCATGATTAAAATGTTTCAATATATGATACCTTATATCATAAGGCTGGTGTGAAACAGGAAAAACAATCAGCAAGTAACCAAACTATGCGAGAGCAATCAGGAAGCAACGGTGTTGTACATTGTAAATCCTGTGCTGTACATACACTTATTCCACTACCCGTACACTAAAAGGAAAGATGATATCATTCTTACAAACGAATGAAGATATGAAAGAATAGCACAAGCTATATTTGAGGTTACCACCTCCTCCAGCAAACTGCTCAAAAGATGAGCATGGCAGGTCTTGCACCACAAAATCTTGACAGAATGATGTGATTATCACTATCTTGTGAAGCTTATGAACCAGCAGGGGCTTGCTGGGCTCGCATCACCATTTCTTCAGTAGTTGTCCCTATGATCTCATTTGCGCGCTTCAATGGGACACATAGGATCCTCCCAATTGAGTCCTGAGTAGAGAATTATTATAAGGTCCAACAAATTTGGAATGGACAAGATTAAGAAATCTTGAATTGGCAGATCACACTGAATCAAGAAAAAGCTACTGCTCAAGGATTAGATAAACAGACACTGGTCTGGACTGATACTTCTGTCATTGAAGATTTGCGTTAGCCACCTTTACAGGAATTGTAATAGAACTTACCCGAGAAACAATACCGAGTTTCTCTAGCTTCTTTACAGCATCCACAACATCAAAATTGCACTCCATACCAAACTCTTCCTTGATGAGCTGTTCGCAACGTAAATCAAGATCCTGGAAGGATGATAGATACATCAATATCATGAACTTTGATATGCCCTCTAAGAGTTTTGCATTAAGCCTACTAAGATGATGGAATTTGTCTGAACAGCATCTGAAACTTACATACAGTATAACTACATGCGTAAATGTATAACATATGAAAAAAGAACAAACACAGCAAGTCAGCAACTAGTAATACACAAGGTTGTCTAAAAGCAGAAGAGTTACCTGTACAGTGGCCTTTCCTTGCTCCATCAATATATAGTAAGAAATGATGACCTCCTTCACCTACAAAAGCATTTAACAATATATATCAGTGTCACGCACAAAGCCAATGGAATCTGTCAGGGATATAGTGAGGCTTGCATACTTCTTGCTGGATCACATCATCACACAAGTGAAGAAGTGTTCCTCTCCCACTATCAAGTTGCTTATCATACATTGACTTTGTAATCAAGTTTTGGTATGCAACCATATTTGCTTGGAATCTGTTTGGAAAGACAGAAATCCATCATTAGTGTAGTACAAGGAATTTGACCAAATTGGTAGAGGTAATATTCCTTCAGGGGATTACCTTCAGGGATATATTAGTGATACTTATAAAGTGACATGAGCAAAAGAAAATGTTGTTGTTGGGTAGTATAAATTAAATCACTCACGTGAAGTATATCTTGGCACAATATCCAATCAGACCAGATATGATAGCTGTGACAACCCATATGTCAGCCTTTGGCATTTCTAGACTGCTTATTAGAGTAACCTGAAAGGAAACACTATTCAGATGGTTGAAAATAAAATAGAAGCAGCTTAATGATGAAAGCATGAGTGACATACCAAACCAATCACAGCAGAAATTAGAAATGTAACCCAATCCATTGGTGTTAAACTAGGGTTCTTCTTCTCTGGCTACAACACAAATACATAATGATGACAGATACTCTAGGAGAACAAATAAATCATGCCGAAAGGTGCTTAAAAAAATGAAGTGTCAGTATGAATTGTGTTTTCCAGCAACCTATATATATTACCAGGACTAACTCCATATCGGCCATCGGAATGTGCTTGAAGTGCTTTACAAATATCCCTCGATCTGGCTTACTTTCTGTGCTAGCCTTCCTATAACGTTAGGATCAGAATAAGCAACTATATATTGGCATGTGAACTCGGGAGATAAGAGAATTGAAGAAGGCTAAAGGGAATGATAGCCCATATAGAATTATGTACCTATACACCAGGATCATCCTTTCAAATGTAGGCTCTTGAATTGTCATTTTTCTTAATAGATTCTTTATGCTGTCATAAGAAATGGATACAACACACATTAGCAAAAAAGTTCAACTCTACTTTACCAAAGTTCATGCGAAGGAAAGCCCAAATCTACAACCTCAGCTCCATTTTCTCTAGACGAACACGCTCGACATAGAGGTCTGGCTCATCTACATCATCATTTATTCCATCAGTCTTCTTTGTGTCCTTTCTTGACAGTACTTGTTTCTTCGAGAACAATCTATCGATCCTGACAGTACTTTAATGTTAATCATAAAAAAAAAGAAGATTTATATCAATATGTTATACTACCTTGTGACTCGAAGCAACGACCTCCATGCTCGAGATATGATGACATCCACTTTTTCCATGAAGAAGTAGTCAGTTGTCCAATCAATTCCAATGCCCCGACGGAAGATAATATACTGTAAATATGTGGTTGATGTGAAATAACTACTGAAACACTATACTGAACTATGAAAAAGAAACTAGGGCAATGCTAACTTGGATGACCTCGTGAGCAATGGGTACCAAGAAAACAATACTTGTGAAAAGAAAATTAGAATAAACAAACAAATTTCCCCACCTTTTACGTCCACTCAGATCAAGAATCATTGTCATAACAACAAAAGTAATTGTATAGTTTAAGTAGGAAAGATGACTAGCAGAATGAACTACAGGAATGCACATACCTTATTAGCAAATGCTGGTAGATTGTCATGTGGGTGCTCCCTAAAGTACCTTGTCAATAACTTGTTGTCTACCTATAATTTGTTCAAATAATAACTAGATGAACGTGAAGTAGATTGCTGTTAACCATATTGAAAATCTTATAGTGACTTCATATATACCTTGGATTCATCAACCTTGATCGGGAGGTTTAGAAGATACTGACCAGACTGCGCTACGTCATACTCTTCGTCAGATAACAACTTGAAGTTGCTCTTTTCCATAATCTACGTAAGACCAATGAGTAGTATTTCGGGGCAGAGGTAGTAAAACTTATTATTGTTATTGTATATAAAATCTCTGATATCATACTCAATAGGGTGGAAAGGAACAGAAAGTGGGCCAACCTGAAAAAGGTAGGTTAGGAAATTGAGTTCTAAAGTGTCAAGCTCATTGGATGTCATGCCCTGCTGCTCCAAACTCTTATCGCCATTAACAGGATCGAATAAAGAAAACAGTTGCTGCATCACAGTAGAAAAATTGAGAAACTCGACTAACTTGGACTGTAAACAACGAATATAGAAGAAATAAGTACAAACCATTAGATCATCAAACTGCAGAAGGTACCAAGCACGGATTGTGTACTCCACCCTCTTACACAGCTTCATGAACTCAGAACGGTCATTCTCACGCTCTGAAAGAATAAATCAGGGGCATAATTAAAATAGATATCCAGGATTATGGTCGTAAATTAAATAACATAGTTTAAATTTTAAAATTTATAGACAGTATATCAGGATTAACATGGAGAAGTAAAGCAATCAATTTATTTATTATATCCAATAAAAGTCACATTATTCACTATAAAATAAATATTTAGGATCAGCAGAAAACTTAAAACTACATTCAGGATTAGCAAAAACAACGGAAAGTGTTATATTCACAGCCCATGCGAAAACTGACAGCTTTTAGGTGACAGGTGGTTTGAGCAAATTAAAATACATTGTACTCCCTCCATTCCAAATTATAAGTCGCTTCGATTTTTTTGGTCCATCCATTTTGTTAGGTATCTAGACATATTATTACATCTAGATACATTACAAAATGAATGTACCAAAAAAGTCAAAGCGACTTATAATTTGAAACAGAGGGAGTACTGATCATTTTTAGTTAGATTAAAGACAATTCATGGCAACCACATTAACTAAAACTTCAAAACAAAGATGAAGGATAAGTTTTTTTCTGGCAAGCCTATTTCCATTATCAAGAGCTTATCAGTTATAAGTTATAACAAGTGTGTGGCAAACGAGACTGGACAGAATAAGCCAATGGCGTTTCCTTTACTCGCTAGCTGAGTGGAATTCAGATGAACTAACGAATCGCTGTCCCCAAAATCGCACAGTTCTCTCCAATTTGCATGAAATCGTCCCAATTAACGCATCCAGAATCAGAAAAAGAAAAATAAATAATCAATAGATCACACAACGGAGCAGATACAGCGAGTTTGAAGGAGTGCTGTCCTGAAGGAAGAAATCCGAGATATGAGATCTCTTAACCCGTTTGCCACAGAGTGCGGCGGCGGCGGCAGTGATCTATCCAATCCATTCACGGCAAATGCAGGCAGCGCAACCGGAGCAGGATCGAACCAATGCAAGCGAAACCAAGAAGCAGCATGCAGGCAGAGGCAGGCCGGCCGGCAGAAATGGCAGGGCGATCATAGATAGATACCGATGAGGTAGGCGAGCTTCATGACGAGCTTGGGCTTGAGGATGGGGATGACGGACTCGCGCTCGAGCCGTATTACCTCCTTGACCACCCCATCCTTCTTGGCCTTCTTCATCATCGCCTCCGCCGCCGCCGTCGCGGGCCTCCCTCCCGTCGTCTCCGTCTCCATTAGTGGCCCGGGCGGCCGGTCCATTGTATAGAGGAGGCGGTCGGGCGGGATCGGATACGATTCGAGGCGTGGAACCGGGGCGAAGGATGGCGTCGGTTCGCGGGAAGACGGAAGGCAACGGCGATGCCGGGAGAGTGGAGGGAAGGACGGGGAGGGCCGGGGGCGATGCTGCTTCGCGCCTTTTCGCGGTGGCGGCACGAGGTGGAGGGGCCGGTTGGTTAGTTGGTTATTTGTCAGGGTGATTAATAACCGTTGATTGATCATCACGAGTGGTGTTGATATAGGTTGCGTTTATATATATAACAGTTTATATATAAGCGATCGAGCGCCCGCAGCCACCAGATGATTCGGGTGCAGACACCCTGAAGGAACAGTAGATTTTCAGGCCATATATGTATTTTCTTATATAAGATCTCGTTTTGTGCTGTGAGACATATATTGTCTTTTAAGTTATCTCATATTCATCTAAAAAAATTTATCCTATATTATTTTTAATGTTCTTAATTTGTACATACATCAAATAATTATTTATGAGTTACAAGACAAAATCACTTGTATAAAACAATATAAATATTTATAATATATAATTAGTATAATTGGATAGGTCGTTAAATGTACTTTTATAATAAATTTATTTGGACATATAAATATTACGTGTATATTGTATACAAATCTAATAAAGTTTAGAAAGTTGATCGACACGTATCCCATATATAACGACTTCCTTCCTGGATAGAGGTAGTATGTTTTAATCACTACCGGAAATAGGACGTTTGCCGAGTGCCCCAGGCTTTGCCGAGAGCTTTTTATCGGGCACTCGACACAGAATTCGTTGCCGAGAGCACCTCTCGGCAACATATTGAACTCGGCAGAAACCACGTTGCTGAGAGCCGGCTCTCGGCAAAACCACACTCTCGGAAAGAATTCCATTTGCTGAGAGCCAGACCGTCGATAAAAAAAATGTCTCTCGGCAAACGGGACGATAGCCTCCTCCGTTATCCTTTGCCGAGAGTCGACCGTCAAGCTCTCGGCAAAGCTTATGAACGTTGTGAGGCCATTTTCCCTTGCGATTTCTGTGCCGAGAGCCATGACCTCAGGCTCTCAGCAAAGATTCTTTGCCGAGAGCTTTAAGGTTACTCTCGACAAAAAATTTGATTTTTTTTCTTTTTTCACTCATTTTTTTTGCTTGCTTCTAACATTGCCAGTGACCTAATCTTAGAATTTGGTATTTTTTAGTAGTTTTGCTATATTTGTTTGGTTTTTTTTATTTAAATTGCTTTTTTTGAAAAAAAACAACTTTGAACTGCAGGTGCATCGAATAATGGAATTTGATGACTGGAAAAATAATATTTATGGTTTGTAGCGCACGAATATTCGTTGGTGACGTAGGATTGAAGAAAACTATACATCTCATGTCATCACATATGATCATATGTGCGGGGTATCATATGTGATGACTATCCTACGTCACCAACGTTTCGAAATCGTCTCAATTTTTTCCCAAGCCTACACATGTGATATCAAGTCCACTGAACAAGTTTTGTGATTTTTGGAATTCGTTTGTATTTTATACAATTTAAAAAACAAGTCACACGCAAGTTGTTGGTCAAGTTTGGTGAATAAGATGTTTAAAATTTCGTGCCTGTCTTTGGATACCGACTCAAAGTGCGCTACAAACCACGAATATCATTTTTCCAGTCATCAAATTCCATTATTCGATGCACCTGCAGTTCAAAGTTGTTTTTTTTTCAAAAAAAGAAATTTAAATAAAAAAACCAAACAAATATAGCAAAACTACTAAACAAATACCAAATTCTAAGATTAGGTCACTAGCAATGTTAGAAGCAAGCAAAACAAATGAGTGAAAAAAAAAATTCCAATTCTTTGCCGAGAGTAAACCTAAAGCTCTCGGTAAAGAACCTTTGCCGAGAGCCTGACGTCATGGCTCTCAGCAAAGGAAATAATTTAAAAAAATAAAAAATGTTTTGTCGAGAGCCCCCGATCTAGCTCTCAGCAAAGAATATTTTCAGGACTTAGGCGTTTTCGGCCGTTGCGCTCACTCTCTCACTCACTCTCTTTCTCACTCACTCTGTCTCCCTCACCCCGCACCGCCGCCGCCCGCTGCGCCGCCGCATCCCGTCCGGCCCTCAGCGCCGCCACGGCCCTCCGCGCTGCCTTGACCCTTCCCCGCCCCCCCCCCACCCCACCGCGCCACGCCACCCTGCCGCGCTGCGCCGCGCCCGACCCGCCGCCGACGAGGAGGAGGGAGGAGGAGGAGGCCCTCTACTCGGCGCCGTAGGAGGAGGAGGAGGAGGAGGAGGAGGAGGAGGGAGGAGGAGGCCCCACCCCGGTGTGCCAGCCCCCACCGCGTGCCAGAGCAGAGGATAAGGAGGCGGAGGAGGCCATCGATCCGCCCACGACCGCCGTCCACACCGCCGTTGCTCGCCGTTCACCATCACCGTCTCGCTAAGGTATGTCGTTTAGCTTAGTTTTAGGTTTAGTTAGTTAGTTTAGGGTTTAGTTAGTTGGTAGTTAGGGTTTAGTTAGTTAATAGTTAGGGTTTAGTTAGTTACACTACTACAGAATTTATTTTGCATAGCACTTAGGAAATCTTAACTGTGGCGGTTAAAACGAAAAACCGCCACAATTAATACTTTGATTAACCATGGCGGTCACATTTTATTAACCGAGGCGGTTACATACAACTGCCTCACAAAATCCATTCACCGTGGCGGTTCTCCTTACTAGTCCGCTTTGGTAAATAGGCTGAAGCCCAATAGGCCCAATAGACCTAGGTCTGGCCCGTCAAGGCACTCAAGTATAAATACCATACTTAGGGTTTTCTACCTCACCCCCTCAGCCCCCACCCGTGGCGTGCCTCCCTCCCTCCACCCCACCCCCGACAGCACGACGCCCCTCCCCCACCCGCGGCGCGCCTCCACCGGCACCCCTCCACTCGACGGCGCGACGACGCGCCTCCCCGACCCGACAGCGCAATGGCGCCCCTCCCCCGACGGTGCGACGCCATCACCCGCGGTGCGCCTCCCCGCCACCGGCGCCCCTCCACCTCCGCACCGCGACCGCAAGACGGCAGCACGAGGCGGCGCAACGGCGCGAGGGCGGCACAACCGCGCGAGAGCCGTGCAACCGTGTGAGGTCCACGCGAGGCGGCGTGGCTGCGGGAGGGCGGGCGGACCGGCAACGCCCCGGCCTCCTCCCTCTGCCCTCTCCCTCTGAGGCTTGGCGGCGCGACGAGCGAGGCGGGGGCAGCGCATCACGCGAGGCAGGGACGCGCGACCTCCAGGCGGTGGTGGCAGATCTAGATCCAAACGCGGCGGCGCGGCAGCCCGGATCCAGCCCTAACCCGGTCTGGATCTGGGGTTTTTTGTTTTATCATGATTAACTGTGGCGGTTTTTTCAGCCGCCATGGTTAATCTTACCATTAACCGTGATCTTTGATCTGTGGCGATTGAAAAACCCACCACGGTTAATCATTTTCAACCGCCACGGTTAATCTTTTATGTAGTAGTGTTAGTAGTTAGGGTTTAGTTAGTTGGTAGTTAGGGTTTAGTTAGTTAGTAGTTAGGGTTTAGTTAGTTGGTAGTTAGGGCGGATGCGGTGGTTGTCGGCCATTGAGCCGTTAATTGTTATATATGCGGTTGTCGGCCATCGAGTCGTTATTGTTTGCAGGTTATTGAAATGTCACTGTGCAGCGGAGGTTATGCCAACATTTTTCACTGAACTTGTATGGTTATCTCTTGTAGGTTGTCTTCCTCGTCGTTGCGGGTCTTCCTGCACCGCATCGACTCACCACAACCCCGACTCGCCATGACACCGCTAGCCTGACTACACCGCCACCCACGGTATAACTCTTCTTTCCCGCTTATGGTCGTAGGTCACGTAAATCAGTTAGGCATCTCCCGTTCGAAAGAGGCACGGTTAGACATATGCAGAATTATGCATATGTATGTCCATATCTGTTTCGAATTGTCCACGTTTTTTGGACAGCCTGTGGATGCGTAGATGTGTTAGTTCCTTTGGCTTTCTCCTATTCGAGACAATGTTTTGGCATCACCAATCTGTTGTTCTATGCATACACACTCTCCTTGCTAGGACGTGTATGGAGAGAACAGCGGGGAGGTGCTGCAGAAATTTTGTCTCGAATAGGGGTAGGTCATAGGAACTAACACATCTACGCATCAGCAGGTGGGATTAGGACCTATCATCACATATTAGATAGTAGGAACGTTATGTATATGCAATTGATATTTACTTTGGTCACAGGTATATATCTTAGAGGATGGTTGACCGTGAGTGGATGTACACGGGGCACTCAAGTCCGAATGATTTCACCCATGAATAGATGATAAATACCAATGCTTTCTTAGAACATGCATTTGGCCAGTCTGGTAAAACAACATTTCTAGTTTTGTGTCCGTGACAGAAATGTGCAAACAGAAAAAGGAAAAACAAGGTGGACATGGGTAAATATCTAATGCTGAATGGATTTACGCCGGATTATACTTAGTGGGTATACCACGGTGAATACAATCGTTTAAGAGAGGAGGTGGTGAGACCCCGCGTTGAGGATTTTGATGATGCTGCGGGGGTAGCAGACATGTTAGATGACTTTCACGAAGGACAATATGTTGAAGAACATGTTGAGGAGGAGATGGAGACAACCGCAAAGGCCTTCTACGACATGATGTCTTCAGCATAGAAACCCCTTCATGATCAGACAACGGTGTCTCAACTGGATGCCATTGGACGCTTAATGGGTTTCAAGTCCGAGTGTAGCATGAGTCGAGAACACTTTGATGGTATGTTGACCGTGATTGGCAGCCTCCTTCCGGATGACCACATTTTACCAAAGAGCATGTATGAGTCACAGAAACCCCTTCATGCACTCAAGATGCCATAAGATCAGATACATGCTTGTGAGAATGGGTGTGTCTTATTTAGAAAAGAACTTAGTGCTGCAAAGTATTGTCCAAAGTGTAAATCCTCCAGGTATCTTGAGTTAGACTCTGGTGATGGCCAGAAGAGGCAGCTTACGGTCCCCGTGAAGATCCTACGGTACCTCCTATTTATACCGAGGATCCAACGACTATACATGACTGAGGAATCCGCAAAACAGATGACATGGCACAAAAATGGAAAAAGATATAATCCTGACAAACTAGTACATCCATCCGATGGTGAAGCATGGAGACACTTTGATGGCATTCATCGTGAGAAAGCTGCAGAGGCTCGTAATGTACGTGTTGCTCTGGGAACTGATGGGTTCAATCCGTATGGAATGATGGCGTCCCCATACACATGTTGGCCCATGTTTGTTATCCCCCTAAATCTGCCCCCTGGCCTATGCTTTCAAAGACAAACCATGTTCTTGTCACTGATAATTCCAAGACACCCGGGGAACCATATGGGTGTGTACATGGAACCTTTGATTGATGAATTGATCAGTGCTTGGGAGGAAGGCATATGGACATATGACCGAGCTACAAAGACAAACTTCAAAATGCATGTTTGGTACCAATACTCGCTGCATGACTTCTTGGCCTATGGGATATTCTATGCTTGGTGTGTTCATGGGAAGTTCCCATGCCCATTATGCAAGGAACAACTGAGGTTTATTTGGTTGTAGAAGGGTGGCAAATATTCGTCATTCGACAAACATCGTCAATTCCTCCCTCTTGATCATCCATTCAAACAAGACATAAATAACTTTACAAAAGGTGTCATAGTGAATGACCCTCCACCGCTGATGAGTACTAGTGCTGAGGATAGGGCTCGGATAGAGGCTCTTGTTTCCAATATAGATGGCCGTTTTGTGGGGTATGGTGAGGAACACATGTGGACTCATAAGTCGGGGTTGACGAGGCTCGCCTATTTTGATGACCTCCTTCTTCCACATATAATTGATGTAATGCACACTGAAAAGAATGTGGCCGAGGCGCTATGGGGAACCCTCATGGAAACCGAAAAGTCAAAGGACAACCCTAAGACCAGAGTAGACTTGGCAACGTTGTCTGATAGGCCACATCAGGAGATGCAACCTCCTGGCAGCGAGAAGACATGGAAAAGGCCTAAGGCTGATTTTGTCTTGGCCAGAAAACACAGGAAGGACGAAGTACTTCAATGGATACAGACGCTAATGTTCCTTGATGGGTATGCAGCGAATCTGAGGAGGGGAGTGAACTTATCTACTCTGCGAGGCCACGGTATGAAGAGTCATGATTACCACGTATGGATTGAGCGGCTTCTTCCGGCGATGGTTCGAGGTTATGTCCCTAAGCATGTGTGGGTAGCGCTGGCAGAGTTGAGCTACTTCTTTCGCCAGCTATGTTCCAAAGAGTTATCTCGGACCGTGATCGAGGACATGGAAAATGTGGCGCTGGTGTTGTTGTGTAAGTTAGAGAAGATCTTTCCACCCAGTTTCTTCAATCCTATGCAACGCTTGATATTGCACCTGGCATATGAGGCAAAAATGTGGGCTCCCGTCCAATTCCATTAGTGCTATCCACTTGAGAGATGTCTAAAGACTCTTCGCACGAAATGTAGATATAAAAGAAAGATTGAGGCTTCCATTGCTGAGGCATTCATTCTAGAGGAGGTGTCAAACTTCACAGAGAAATACTACACCAAGAATATTCCAAGCGTTCATAATCCACCTGTTCGTTACAATGCTGGTGAAAATGAATCAAACTTCGGTCTTTTCCGAGGGCAACTTGGAAGCGCAAGTGCAGCTACCACAAAGTCCTTGACACATGAAGAGTGGTGTTGCATCATGTTATATGTGTTGTCCAACCTTGATGAGGTGGCGCCGTACATTGGGTAAGTTCAACCCGATCTTGTTTCAATATGGCATCAATTTTCCTCTGCCAATCCCTTGTTTCACGTTGGCACAGGGAATTCCTTCATCACTTTTGGAATCAATCACAGGATCCTACCCGCAGGAAACAGATACCCTTCTTTTGAAGGGTCCTGGACAAGGAAGGCCTGATTTGATTTCTTGGTTCAAAACCAAGGTAGTTTCTAATTTAGCTTGTACCCACTTTGAATTTTCCGGTTGTGGGTATGTTTGCATAATATAACGATCTATCTTGAATGCAAGCTCAAACCGATGACTCTATTAGTGACGAGTTGAGACAGGTTGCAAATGGTTGTTCCTATAGGATGAAGTCATTTAATAGTTATGATGTCAATGGATATCGTTTTCACACAACAAGCTATGAGCAGAGTCGACCCAATCGACGAACCATAAATAGCAATGTTTCTACACCTGGAACTGATGGCCTAGACTATTATGGAAGATGTGAAGGAATATATCAACTTTCATTTGCAAATTCCATCGGTACCAAACCTCTTAGACCTGTCATATTCAAATGCCATTGGGTTGATCCTAGAGTGACGAGACAGACCCCTCATCTTGGCCTAGTTGAGTTTCGACAAGATTCCGTCTATCAAGAAGATGATGTCTACATTGTGGCTCAACAGGCCACACATGTTTACTATACCACATACGCATGCCAAACCAAAGAGCATCTTAAGGGTTGGGTTATTGTGCACAAGGTATCTCCACACGGTAAACTACCTGTTCTGAAGGATGAAGATTACAACTTCAACACAAACACATATGATGGAGAATTCTTTCAAGAAGATGGGCTACAAGGGAGGTTCGAGATAGACTTAACCGTAGCCGTAATAATGGTCGTAGACAATGAGTTGGTTGATGATGTGGAGGAAGGACATGAGGTGCAAAATGTGAAGGATTTAGAAATGCTTGAACGATTACATGTTGGCAATGACAACGAAGACAACATTACTCCTTCAGATACAACTGATTATTTGGATATGGTTGATAGTGATGATGAGTCTTATGATCCAGCTAATCCGGTAATGCAGATTATTTCTAAAACATGTAATATTTAGTAAATATATGTTGTTTATCTGGTGTCTATTTTTAATTGCTTGTTAATTAAACTAATTATTTACTAATTATCTATTGTTTATTATTTCCAATTGCAGGTGACTGAGAAAAGATGGTGGGAGGACGTCAGAGGAACGTGAACTCGCTCTATGCGAGGTCACGTGCCATTGAGGGGGAGTCGTCAACCGGGACCGGCAGGGGTCGCAGAGGAGACAACCTCCTCGTCCTCCCACGTCGGTGGAGGAGGAGGTCGCGGAGGAGCCCCAGCAGCAGGAGGAGGAGGAGGACAAGGACGGCGACGACGACAGGCAGGAGCAGCAGCCACAGCAGGAGGACGAGGACGAGGACGGGCAGGAGCAGGACGGAGACGACGAGGACGAGTGTGCCGGGCAGCCTACCAGTTCCTCTACTGGAAAACTTCCATACCTGTGAGGTCCCGCGGTCCTCCCTTCTCCGCCGGCGTTTGCACGGCGCCCGGTGATTCGTCCTGAAGGTCAAAAGTAAGTAAATTTACGTGTTTTCAATACTTGCTCTTATGATATGTTGCAAAATGAAAGTTGAAACTAATGTTTTCTCAATCACTTATGCAGGAACTGGACACTTGTGTCGGGTGTTGCTGCTCAAGTGCGTCATATCAATGGCATCCTCGGTCTTCTGTGCAAGACGCACTTCCCTGGCTTGGTTGAGTTTGCCAGGAAAAACGAGCCATCCTACACCTTCGAGCACTACGCCAGCGCCCCCGACAACATAGCTGGAAACAAGAAGGCGCGGGTGAAGCATGACTTTTGGGTAAGTATTCTTCGGACCACTTTGCTCAATACATGACATTCATTGTCTTTGTCTTCAAATGATTCTCTAGACATATGTGTCTCTATGCAGCTTTATTTCAAATGTGAGGAGGGATATGAGGACAGGGCGGATGCGGTGCTTTCAAAAGCATGCATAAAACTCGTAGTGGACACCCATTATGAGTCAAGGATCCAAGCCATTGCCAACTACCATAGGTCCGAGCTCGGAGAAGCTCTTAAAAAGAACGATGAACGAGACAGGAGGCTTACACATGAGCAGTACACGAAGGTAGATAAACAATATTAATATTTTTTCATGTAATATGCAAATAACTGATGATGTGTAGATGTGTCCCTGGTGGTGCGCCAATTATCCCGAGTGTTGGCGGGCGATTGTGGACAGGTGGTGCTCCGACAAGTGGGTTGCAACGCACGAGGCTGCATGGTTGCGGCGTTTACAGATGGGAGGGGCATCGCACCATCAAGACAACCGCAACCTCGCCTCATTCGACAAAGTTTGGGTAATTCAATTCATTGTTTTAATTTTGACATTCAATTTCATATGATTTCTAATCTTGCTGATGTCTATCTCGTAGTCGGATTCACATGGGGGCGCACCGTGCAACACCTTCCAGATGTTTTCTTTGTCCAAAATGGGGATGGCGACATCCAACATCTCCTACAGCGCGGACGCACCGCCCTCTGCGTACTGTAGCCCTACCGCCTACGCCCGCATCACCGAGTACACCTCTGCGGCAAGGTCTAAGTATGGACAGGACTACGACCCGGGCTCTCAGGACCTAGATCCAGAGATCGTGATGAGGATTGGAGGTGGCAAGAAGCATGGACGGTACTATCTTGGTGACGACATCATCGACCCGACGTCTACTCCCTCCCTCTCTCAGATCCAGGCTCGGAGCAACGACTCTAGCATTCCCATACGCCCACGGCCAGAAGCCTCACAGCATCATATTCTGTCACTCCAGGTGATTCATGTTTTTTCTTAGTTTAGTACAACCTCTGAGTTGTTGCATACCTTACCTTTATATTATTTAACCAATTGGTGAAATGTTGCAGGCCCAAATGGTGGTTATGGACGCCCAAAGGGAGGCCGATCGGCAGACGCAGGAGGCTAAGGATGTCGAGCGCGAAGCTAAGGAAGACGAGCACGAGGCCCTTCTACTTAGGCAGCAGCAGGAGCTGCAAAGGACGCAGGAGCATATGGCATCCATGCTCAAGTACATGCAAGGGCTTGGGCAACACTCGGGTTACGGTCCTCCGCCCTCTCCACCGCCACCACCGCCACCTCTACCTCTACCTACACTGATCGGGCTCGGCACTCCTGTAAGTAGACTACGATTGCTTAAGGGTCAAGCCGATATTCAAAATTAAGCTACTTATATTGGATTCCTTGTCTGACACATCCAACGTGTTTGTATTTGTGCAGCCTATATCGGTGGGTTCGAATGCTCCGCATCTTCCGTTGGACGCACCCCAGAATGATGCAGGTCAGAATACGCCGTCGTCTCAGAGGGGTGCTTGGAGTGGTTGGGGAGTTGGACAGTAGTTGTCTTTATCTCTGTGGTTCGTTTGTTGGACTTGATATGAACTTGTAGATGTTTTTGTGAACTTGTGGATGGACTTGTGGACTTGTGCACTTGTGTATAGATTTTGGATGGACTTGTGTATGTCACTTGCAGGTGTTGTTTGTGATATAAGTGTTGAATGTGAGATATATATGATGAAATGTGTGATATATGTAATGAATGTGTGATATATGTGATGGACATGAAGTATATGTGATGGATATGATATATGTGATATATTGTAGTGGAAAATGAAAAAATTCGAAGAAATAGGGTTTATGGTCGCTTTGCCGAGGGTAGCTCTCGGGAAAGGCGAAAAAATGTCCCCTTTGCCGAGAGCCCCTCTCGGCACAGGTGCCAAACAGAGGCTAGGTAGAGGCCAGATTCCCAGGAATGCCGAGAGCCTAGAGGAGGGCTCTCGGCAAAGATTTTTTTTTAAAAAATAAATATATATTCTTTGTCGAGAGCCTTGTCAGAGGGCTCTCGGCACAGAATTTCGGGGGAAAAATAATTCTTTGTCGAGAGCCTTGTCAGAGGGCTCTCGACACAGCAACCGTGAGGAGGGACGGTGATGGACGACGTCGTCTCATTACTTTTCTCTACCGAGAGCCGGAAAAGCCCTCGGCAAAGGATTTGCTGAGTGCCCGATAAATAGCTCTCGGCAAAGGATCCTTTGCCGATTGTTTTTTTGCCGACCGGCCTTTGCCGAGAGCCACTCTCGGCAAAGCCTTTGTCGAAAGTTTTTCCGCCTGTGCCGAGTGCATCGGGCACTCGGCAAATCTGGCGAATCCGGTAGTGAATAGATGCCAATAGGAAGTGCTACTGCCCGATTACTTCCCATAGTCGAGGTGTTCTAGTAGTACACATACAACTATTTTCCGGTGACTATTCGTGGGACTGCAATGTGCACATTGTCCTACATCACTTGAGATCTTGGATATGACTTCATGGTGTGCGTTATATATCTGCGGGACTAAAGACCACTTCTTTGGGGGTAGTAAACGATGGACAAAGCTATTGACTAACTCATCATGCAAGTCCTTGGGGACTAGTGTTGGTGTTATGGTCCTAGGGTACCTCACCGTATAGACATTAACCCAAATGAGATGGGGTGCACTAACAAGGTTACACGAGAAGCGACGGGGTACCTCATCTACGTAGTGGACAATGCATATTGAGATGTACTTTGAAATCCATTATATTTGATAAAAAAAAATCCTTGTAAACCAAATTGAAAACTTATATATATCTCAACCGAATGAGATCTACTCCTCTGTAATGTAACTCTGCCTTACAGAGGAGTAGATCTCATTCGGTTGATATATATATATATATATATAGAGAGAGAGGCTATATAAGGCGAGACATGGATCCCACGTTCAGTTCAGGATAACCAAACAACAAACCCTAGCACTTATAGGTAAATAGGCATGCCCTGCCACCACCTTGAGCATGCAAGATAAGAGATTGATTCTCTACTCTAATGGTGATCTTTATGCAATTTTCTCATCTTTATTGCTGGAGTTAATCCCTCTGACATGAACCTTTGGTGTCTTGCTGTTTCTAGGGCTGGGAGGCGTTAGAAGCTACTAGAAATTAGAAGTTATTAGTTGTTGGGCCTCTGTTGGGCTTTGGTTGTGCTACTCATTACAAAGGTGTGAACATGATAGAAAAAAGTCCATATTTCCTCCATGAACTATCGCCCGCGTTCGTTTTTCCTCCCTGAACTGTAAAACCAGAAATCTTTCCTCCTTCAACTCTGAAAACCATTCGTTTTACCTCCTTAAGTGGTTTTGGACAGTGGTTTTGTCTTTTCCCCTTTTTATTTATTTCGAATGAATCTTTGGAAAATCATAGTAAACCACAAAAAAATCATAAAATAAAAAATCTAATTTTGTTAGACTCCACATGAGTATATCTATATAGTGAATATATAATATGGTATGTTTTAGTATAAATTTTTTCTTGTATCTTTAAATCTACACTTTTTTAGTAATTAATTAGAAAACTTTGTACTAAAGTATACCATATTATATGTTCACTGTATAGATCTACTCATGTGGAGTCCAAAAAAAATTGAATTTTCTATTTTATGATTTTTCTGTGATTTTCTATGATTTTTCAAAGATTCAGTCGAAATAAATAAAAAGGGAAAAAAGACAAAACCACTGTCCAAAACCACTCAGGGTGGTAAAACGAACCGTTTTTAGAGTTGAAGGAGGAAAGATTTCTGGTTTTATGGTTCAGAGAGGAAAAACGAACACAGACTATAGTTCAGGGAAGAAATATGGACCTTTTCCAACATGATATGGATACCTATCTAGTATTTTCCAATTTAGATTAGGACATTACACTCAGGTAACAAATAGCAGACAGTGGGTCTATTGAAGATTGACGTCTACATTGCAGGTTACGGATAGTGGAAGGTACAATAGATGCAAAGTTCCAATAACATTGTCTAATAATCTCATATAATCAGGTATATGTATATATATTAAAATGACTTTTTACACATTAACAAATACTAAATGCAAATTAATGATACACTAATAAACATATTCCTTAAATAGTGTAAATAGATATTTAATTGTTTTTGAAGAGTTAATTCTCGATCAAATATATCTTAAATTAAGAATGAACTAGTTCTGTTGTGGACTTGGGCCGCTATATAGCGGATACGTCAAATAATGGCCACTAGGCTTGCTACGTCAAATAGCAGGCGCTAAGTTCCAAACCACTATATCCAAGCTGCTATGTTGTAGAGGTAGCCGTAAGAGGCCGCTAAGAATGCTATTTGGTACCTTGATTGCACTCATTTGAGCAGGGAGATCTTTGGAAGCTAGAAATGGGAATTTTCCTGGCGGCTCAAACCCATAGGTTAAGTATGATTTCCCTAGTGTTTGGTTTTTTTCTTGTATGTTTTTAGGAAGTTGGCATGTTAATATGTAGTTGTCCTGTTCCTTTGACCATAACAAATTGACATCCACAAGCAGGATGGACACCATAATGCTTGCTGAGATTTTTATTTGCATTGGGTTTTTGGAGTGGGGGAACTTGATGAGACTTGTTTAGTGTCCACAGATGAACTGTTCCAGTTGGAACCCCAAACTAAATGGTGGAAGATAATTAAATACTTCAAATTAGCTGCTAGTAAAGTAATGTGTGGCATTCCAAGATTAACGACGACTTGTATACAATCTTGGAGCCCTAGTAGTATATATGTAGCAAGACAACACATTTGCAGTGGTAAAGGAAAAAGAACTGCAAAATGGAACGGATCCTGTTCCCGGCATCAAATGGAACTCTTCGTCGTTTAACTGTAGACATTGTTGAGGTAGAAGTACAGGCCAGCCAAGGCAATGACCCCGACGGCAATAGCGATAGGTAAGGCTTGCCTGCAAAACATTTTGTTAATTCAGTCAATTGATTAATTAGCTGTACAAATATTGCTGAATGCATGCATATATTAATATTTAATTGTTTTATTTATGTGTTGTTCCTATTTTGTGTCTCAGAGTTTGGTATGTTACCCCACGGATTCCTCTTTCTTCAGCTGCTCCTTCCTTGCCTTCCTAACATCAGTGGAGTTTGCGTTCTTAGAGACTGCCGGCTCGTAGGATCTGAACCTTCTCTTTGGAGCTCCACAAACTGCATCAGCCAATGGGGAACGAACAACACATCAAAAATTGGAGGAAACATGCTCATGTTATGCTGTTCGGCATATATGTATGATATCATTTGAAGTTGGTTTTCTTCAAATTGTTGTTGCAGAGTCCCTTAAGCACTACAGTTACAAAAGTAGTACTGTATATTCCAGTTTATTTACAAGCAGGCAGATGTTGTTTAATCATGCATAGCTGCACAGACATTTATATATATAACAGTATAATGCTTCATTAGAAAGTAGAAACTCTTTCGAAGTTATCATCCAAAACCGGATACAAAACTATTTGCAATGGTTGCATCAATCAAGTCAAGTGTAAAAAGAAAACAAAATCACCCCGACAAGAAGAACAAGGGAGGGCACTAGAAATGATGCTCACCAGGCAGAAGTAGTTATCAGACAGCTTGTCGAACGGCGTCCTGTCGTTGTAGATGTATCTGCAACAGCACAGACATATCATCAGGCTCGAACACGATAGCAACAGAGCATGCAGCAGCAGGCGCTAGGTAGAGCGCCGGCTCACAGCTCACCCGCAGTCACGGCAGATGTAGGCCTGTTTGGACGCGACCCGCATGGTGATCCGCGCGGCCGTGGCCGCCCTGGCCACCCGGCGGCGCTCCGGCGCCGGCAGCCGCAGCGAGCACGGCGTGGAGAACGAGGAGCGGAGCGGCGCCGGCGCCGGCGCGCGCAGAAGCGACGACGACGGGGCCTGCAGGGCCATGTCGCCGCACGCAGGCTGCTGCAACGAGAGCAAGCAGCTGATGAGCAGCGAGCGAGCTACGAGTAGCAGAGCAGGCGGTGGTGTGGTGGCGACTGGCGAGGAGGAGATAAGAGCGCGAGGGATGGAGTGGTGGTAGGGCAGCTCGGTCGCTGGTTTCTCGTCCTCTCCCCCTTTTCGCCTTTTGGCGCTCGCGTGGCGTGGGGTGGAGCCGTGGAGGTGCTGGGCTACTGCTGGCCGTGTGGAAGCTGCGTGGCGTCCATGGTGACCCTTCGCTCGCTATCCCCTTTTCCTCTGAATGGACGCCGTCGTCGCCACATGCTCACATGGCGCTTTGCAGGCCTAGTACTGCCTCTCTCGCCCGCCAAACTGCCAACCCAGCAGCGCTAGCCGCTACAGTGCTACACCACCAGTTGCTCAGTTGCTCCAAAAGTTAACAGGGCCCGGCCTGGACTCCAAAAGAAAATAGCCCCAGATGTACAACTACTTTTTTTTTCTCCGGAGCCGTGATCTATTTGAGACAAGTTCGTTTTTTTATAACTTTCTATCTATCTATTAATAAAAAATATCATTTTTCAGTGTTGAAAACTATAAGAGATGTTTGTATATAATAAAGATCTTTGTAGTCAAAGCTATGGGATTAGCAAAATTACGGTTGCCTGAATTTTAGTTTTCTTTCAGACGACAGTTATTACATATATTTTATACTAAAATTTCAATTTTAATTCGTTGTAATTTATGTACACATAGTCTACAATTGTTGTTTCAGAAATAAAAATCAGTTAGACAAAACTACAAACCTGACAAAATCTTATATATATTAGCACAAAGATAATTTAACAATTACAATTATTTCTATAGTAGGATAAGGACAAAAAATTAATATGTTATAACACAAAGACAAATAACAAAATATAAAATTATCAAGTAACTTATGTTAGTTGGTGGTACATTAGTGTTGCCTGAAATTATCTAAAATTTCAAGCACCTGAACAATAGAAAAAATGGAAAACTATAGTATTATTAATAAAGCTAGTTTTTTTTGTTTTATTTAGAAATTCCACTCAGACTCTTTTTTTCCCTAAACCTTGAATTTGAACATATCTTGTCAGGTTTAAAATTTTCTTTTTTCTTTGTACTACAGTTTTAAAACCACAAAAACGCACTCTGTTGTGGAAGAGACGATTTACGTAGGGAAAGCACAATTGTGTGTTGCTCGTCCCCATAAAAACTGGACAATCCACTTAGTTCCTACTACTAGTGAATGCAATTGACTGTTCGTAAACTTATCAACAAAACTATCAAATTGCATATTCGAGACCTTAATAGTTATCGGCAACCATACATCACCCTTCCTTTCTCTCATCGTCCACCACCGCTGGTCTCTCTCCCTTTTCCTATGGTATCTTTGAAAGCATCTAGACCTCATGTTTTCGGTGATTAACGACAATGCGAGGTTATTATGGCTAATGTGTGTTTTGCAGAGACAATTAGAGTGTTAGGCCATGATGACAATTATGAATGGGCAACCAATGGTAATCTAATGCCCCCAAGATGGATACTGTTTCGGATTTCAAAGGATGAAGATGAAGACCATGGATAGACTAAGTCTAAGTGTCATAAGGAGATGAAGGACACTTAGTATAGAATAAGTCTTTGTTTTACCTTTGATCGTACCATTAAGAGGGGTTAAAATGAGTAGCTTGACTTGGGAGAGCTTCATGGTATAGGTGTGTTGCACACTTGACATACATAGCACTAAGTGAGCATAGGTTGTCCTTAAGATAGCATAGAACAACTTTCATATTCATCACAAGTTGATTTGCAGAAGTTACAGGTGCATAAGAGGCATCATACGCTGGTGCACCTGGCACCGGGCGCGTCCGGTGTAGTCTCGGTGCCTAGGGTTTGGCACCAGACTCACCTCAGTGAGGCACTGGACGCGTCCGGTGCTCACAAAGAGCTTAAAGGTTGACCAGACCCTTGCACCGGACTCAGTACCAAAAAGTTGGGTGAGTCCGATCAGTGAATCCGGTGGTTGTCCAGAGAGGTTCCAGAGAGTGCCAAAGGCCATTGGACGTGTCCGGTGGCAAGGCATCAGACTCTATGGTGAGTCCGGTGTGATTCTAGAGAGAAACCCGAGAGGACAGAAGTGCACCGAACGTGTTCGGTGCTGGGGCATCGGTGAGTTCGGTGCCGTGTGAATTTGAACAGTAACTAGACGTTGGGCCAGGCGTCAGAGCATCCGGTGCTATGCAACGGAGCGTCTGATGCCCCTTTGATATGTGCGATTCTATAGGCTAGCAGGCTGGTTTGTGTCAGGGGTATATATACCCCATGGCTTGCTCTCATCTCTCGCCTTTGCTCATTCCATCAGCTGAGAGACACCTTGGGAGTGTGAGAGAGAGCAAGATCCCTAGTAAGGAGTGTGATTTGGGAATCCATAGCTTGGATCCCTCATTAGTGAGTTCCAAGAGTTCAAGTGTGCATCCATCCATCTCATGAGGCTTGTGTGAGTCAAGTGAGAGTTCTAGCTTATTACTCTTGGTGATCGACATCACCTAGATGGTTCGGTGGCGATCAAAGGCGAGGTGATCACCCGGAGATTGTCGGTGTGGCCCTCCTCCATAAGTTGTGATCGGTTGTGGGCGATTCACCGAGCTAGATTGGTGAAGAATCAGCCCATAGTTAGCACTCGGTCCTTGCGCGGATCGAGGGGGAGCGATACTCTTGTGCAGGTGCTCCAACGAGGACTATGGGGAGTGTCGACTCCTCGATACCTCGGGAAAACGTCGTCGTGTCAACATCCTTCTTCTCCCTACCTCTTTACTTATCGCAATTACTTTCAAGCATTTCATACTTGTGATCATGCTTGACTAGAATTTCTTAGGGTGTTCTTCCATTCCTTGATTTGCTACCGCTTTCTAGCTAGGACACACCTTTGTAGGCGCATGGGGGAATTGGCATTTTCTTAGGATTTAATTTTTTCATTAGAAATTTAAATAAGCCCAATTCACCCCTCTTCTTGGGAATCTTGATCCTTTCAATCTCGCCGAAGTTTGAAGGGAGTGAGGATGTATTGATTTTAACAAGTTTTCCCTAGTAGATCGAGTCATTAGGGTTAGTGTTTTTCCATGTCAAATTTCTTGGTATTTGAGTTTTATCTCCTTCTCTTCCTCTCTGTCAATGATAACGGAGAAGGGTGGAATTGTCTTCTGCGTGATGGCTCCATTGAATATAAGGATGACTACTTCGACGTTAGCATCTTCATCGATATAACATCATGGAGACTTTTGTTTTCGAAAGACGGTATCAAGGAGAAGATGATGTCGTCGCTATGGAATAATTTTCTCCGATTTTTTCTCTGTTTTAATGTGGTTAGATATGGTCATGATAAAAGACTAAAGAGAATAATTTTTAGATTAGTATTCCTCATTCTTTGGTGGTAGAAAATAGAAGAAGGAAAACATCATAAATAAAAAGAAGATCCTCAATTCCAGAAATGTTAGCCGTCGTTCGTTGGACAATTGTTCTCAGGCCATTTGACGAGTGTTTGCCTCTGCGGTCATCCACACTGTAAAAGAATTAGCATGTTAGGTTTTGAGTTGTGCTATTCAAAACATGAGTACTAGTTTATAATCCAGAGACCTAATGTATAGATATACCTAGGTTTCATATAATATAATTTTTCTTTTATTGAAAATGACCTTAACAGTTATCGGCTGGTTTTATGTGGATTCTGTTTTTTCGATTATGCCTTTAAAGTCATCTAGCACTCCTAGCAATAACTACTTTCCATTTAACCAGCTCTTGATAGAATAACATACTTCCTCTATTCCTGAAACAAAGAATAGATTTGTCTTAAGTTAAACTTTTGAACTTTGACAAAATTTATAGAGAACAATATTAAATTTATGATATTAAATTATTATCATTAGATTTACCATGAAATATAGTTTCACATGGTGCTCATTTTATATTATAGATGTTAGTTTTCTATAAAGTTAGTCAAATTAAAAAAGTTTGACTGGCCACAGATTCTAAGAATTGATTTATTTAGAGATGGAAAGAGTATTTCTAAGAAAAAAAATATTGTAGTTAATTATTCTATTTCAGTTTTCCTCGTCAGAATTTATCTTCATGATTGTCCGTTGAAATTTTGGAGGTCTTTTGGTATTTTCGACAAACTATTTAGAATTGCATGAAAATTACTTGAAAAATACTCCTATATATATATGGCCTGTTCGCTTGGCCGTTTCGGTGGCTGATAAGCCGGCTATTGCTGTTTTTGGTTCTGTAAAGAACACTACTACAAAAACGATTTTACGCAACGTTACTATTTTGCACTCTGTGGCGGACACCTTTTTGGCCCGCTGCGGTAAATCCCACGGTTTACCGCAGCGGACCTTTTTCATTTACCGTGGCGGGCATTTTTGCCCGCTGCAGTAAATTGATTTACCGTGACGGGCATATTAAGACGTCTGCCACGGTAAATAATCTATTAACCGTGGCAGGCGTCTTAAGACGTCCGCCACGGTAAATCAATTAACCGCAGCGGACATCTTATAGGGCCCGCCACGGTTAAGGCCGAGGCCCATAAGGCCCAGGGTGAGGCCAGATAGTCGTGCCACATATAAAAAGCGGCACTTAGGGTTTACTACCAAACCAGCCCACTCTCTCTCTCCCTCGCGCAATCCTCTCTCCCCCCTCTCTCTCCCTCTGAAGCGCGGGCGCAGGGCAGCGGCGCAGAGCTGAGGCGTGGGCGCGGGGCCGCGGTGGCTCCGAGGCGCGGGGCCGTGGCGGTGCCTAAGCGCGGGAGCAGGGCCGTGGTGGCGCAGAGGCATGGCGGCGCAGAGGCACGGGCGCGGCCGCGCGGGGCTTTGGCGGCGCAGAGGCGCGGGGCCGCGGCGGCGCCGAGGCCAGGCGTGGTGGCGTCTGCGCGGATCCAGGGCAGATCCGGCTCCGGCGAGTTTGGATCGGGCCCCGGCGAGGGCGGATCCGCCGACGACGGTGGCAACGACGGCGCTAGTGTTTTGGTAGGATTGGGCTCACTGGTAGGCTCGGGAACGGGCTCCCCGGCGGGCTTTGGATTTTTTTTTGCTTTTTTTTTTTGGAAATGATTAACTGAGGCGAACATCAACATGCCCACCTCGGTTAATCGATTTACCTTGACGGCCACAGGTGTCCGCTGCGGTACAGTCACGATTTACCGTGACCTTTCCACCGAAGCGGACGCGATTGCCAACCACGGTAAATCCAAAACGCCCGCCCCGCAAAATAGATTATGTAGTATTGGAAGGAAACCTTAAATTGTTAAACCTTGTCAACCCAACCATGTGGGCACCACATGACACCCTGCAATAGGTAGCCATGCATGCTGCTCTAGACCTATCCGAAGACACAATACAATGAATTCAGAGTCTCCAAACACAAGGTAAGATATGCGGCCCTCAGGCAAAAAGGAAACACCACGTAGATTAAAAAAAAGTACTAGGCTGTATTTTTTGCAACAGTGTGTCATAATAGGTTGTGGATGTGCAGAAGACGTCAGTTGTGTCCATGCGTGTGTCAATAACTTTTTTTTGTTGCCGCTTGACCTCCAACACACGCTCCGTCTCTATAGGCTAATCTGTGACACTACGGAGCAGCTCTTCAACTCGACGTAGACTTGAAATGCGGACGTGGAGTCTGAAACCACCGGCCATGGTGTTGCGTTGGGGCTAGCCTTAGTGACCATGGTTAAATTCCTATAAGAGAATAGGGAGAACGAGATACCCTAGTTGGGTACTCGGCTGCACGTTAAATAGGCAGGGAAAAGCCCCCTGTGTGGCCTTACATATCATGAGTTTGTTACAACAATATGTCCCTAGATTTACTCTATGATATACATGATGACGTGACTGATCTATATCATCTAACATTCCCCCTCAATCTTAGCCACTAACAGGGTTAAGATTGACTCTAAATTGTCTCAGCCGTGTAGCAGGAATTGCCTTAGTGAAACCATCGGCAAGTTGATCCCCTGAACCGACAAACCGTATATCTAACAGTTTGGCTGCCACCCGTTCTCTCACGAAGTGAAAGTCGATCTCAATGTGTTTCGTCCTGGCATGAAAGACAGGATTGGTGGCGAGATACTTAGCACCCCAGTTATCACACCACAGCCTCGCTGCTGGAGGATGGCGAATCCGTAGCTCAGTCAATAACTTTTGTATCCACATCACTTCAGCAGTAGCATTTGCCAGCGCCTTGTACTCCGCTCCGGTGCTAGAGCGAGAAACTGTGGCCTGCTTCCTTGCTGTCCACGAGACCAAATTGTCGTCGAGGAAGACTGCGAACCCACCTATGGAACGCCTATCGTCGACACAACTGGCTCAGTCGGCATCAGAAAACGCACTGACCATCATGGACCGTGACTGTTTGATCTTAAACCCTAGCTTGACAGTACCCCGGACATACCTCAAAATCCTTTTGACAGCGCTCCAATGCACAGATGTGGGCGCATGAAGATATTGACAAACTTTGTTGACAACAAAGGAAATGTCTGACCGTGTCAGAGTTAGATACTGAAGAGCCCCTACCACACTTCTGTATTGTGTAGCGTCGCTCGGTCCAAGTGGATCACCATCAGTGAGACTCAACTTTTCTGTAGGAGACAACGGTGTATCCACTGCTTTGGCCTTGTTCATTCCAGACCGAGAGAGAATATCTGTGGCATATCGCCCCTGGGACAACAACAAGCCATCGCTGCTCTTAGTTACCTAAATTCCCAAGAAGTAGTGAAGATCTCCCAAGTCTTTGAGAGCAAATTCGGCCTGCAAATCCTTGAGAAGTGCTGCCGTCGCTTGTTGAGAGGAGCTGGCCACAATTATATCATCGACGTACACCAGAACAAACATGCTATACTTTCCATTATGATAATAGAACAAGGAAGTGTTTGCCTTTGAAGCTACTAACCCGAGGTCCTGAAGCTTTTTGCAGAGCCGCGCATACCATGTACGCATACCATGTACGAGGCGCTGACTTCAAGCCATACAAGGCCTTATCAAGATGACACACAAAGCTAGGATGTTCCTTATTTGAATACCCAGGGGGCTGCGTCATGTAGACTTCTTCTTCTAAGACACCATCAAGAAACCCATTTTGGACGTCAAGTTGCCTTAGTGACCATCCTTTTGTGACAGCAATGGAGAGGATGAGTCTAACAGTGGCTGCCTTGACCACAAGGCTAAAAGTCTCCTCATAGTCGACACCATACTGTTGCTTGAACCCCTTTGCCACAAGACGTGCTTTGTATCGATCTATGGTGCCATCAGCTTTACGCTTGACCTTATACACCCATTTGCAGCCCACTACGTTCTTGCCCTTGGGTCGAGGTACAAGATGTCAAGTCCTGTTTTTCAGTAATTGTTGGTACTCACTATCCATAGCCGCACGCCAATTCTTGTCACCAAGAGCATCAGCAAGAGTAGAGGGTTCCTCTGTAGCAAGAGTGATGTGCATGCACCACCGTACTGTACCATCAGTGTACGTTTTGGGTTGCTGAATCCCGCGCTAAAGACGAGTTACAGGTCGTGACATTTCCATGGATTCAGCTGGAGGAGTAGCACCACCAGAAGCCATAGACGATCCCGGGGAACCAATCTGTGTGGGAGGAGACGCCGCGGGCCCAGCGAATCCAGCACCGTGGCCGATGTCCCCCTCCGCCAGATCTGTCTGTGCTGGAGTCACGGGCGACCCAGACTCAGGAAGGTCGAGTGGCGGTGTAGAGGATCCCGCATCGCCAAGCTGAGATTCCGGAGGCAGAGAGGACGCGGCAGGGCCTGATCGCGATGTGGATGCTGTTGGGATCGCTGCCGTATCTACACCAGGGGGATCACCTTCGATGCCCGCGCTACTCCCCGAATGGGGACACATGAAATATGAGCCTCCATGGCCTATTTGAGGCTGATTTGGCACTGTTTGATCTCCTGTTCTTGTACCTGTTGCAAGCACAGACTCACTAGAACTCGTTACAGGGTTAGCAGAGGTAGGAGAATGCAAACTATGTTCAAGTCCACGTGTATTCCCAAGGCTAGTAGACGGATTAAGGAGGATATCAGGCAAGAGCTCAAGTTCTTTGCAAAGCCGAGCCCCAGTATTTGGGTGGAGGGATGCAAAAGGGAAGACGTGCTCATCAAATGTGACATCTCTAGAGATATACACACGTCCTTGTTTGGGTTCTAGACATTTGTATCCTTTATGCAACGTGCTATACCCAATGAAAACACATTGTGTGGATCTAAAAGCGAGCTTATGAGTGTTGTATGGTCGAAGATTGGGCCATACTGCACACCCAAACACCCTAAGGTGACTGTAATCTGGTTTTTCTCTCCGAATAGACGTTCATATGGTGTAGCGCCGTGAATAACCCGAGATGGAGGACGATTGATGAGATATACGGCAGTGGAGAAGGCCTCGTCCCAAAATTTGAGGGTACCGAGCCATGGGCAAGAAGAGTGAGGCCGACCTCGACTATGTGTCGGTGTTTGCGTTCTGCAGACCCATTCTGCTGATGAGCATGGCAGCATGAGACATGGTGTGTGATGCCAATACGTGTGAAGGAGTTAAGGGTCTGATATTCGCCCCCCCCAATCAGTTTGAACAACACGAATTTTTCTCCCAAATTGGCGTTCTACGAGTTGCTGAAAATTGTGAAAGCACTGAAATACTTCTGATTTGTGCCGAATTAAGTAAAGCCAGGTGAATTTACTATTAATCATCAATGAAGGAAACATAATAATCAAATCGCCCAACAGATGTTGGAGTCGGACCCCATACATCGGAGAAGATGAGATCCATGGGACCTTTGGACACACTAACAGACTTGGGATAAGGCAATTGATGACTCTTGCCTTGTTGACATGCATCACACACCCTACCTTTATTTGAATCATTGACAAAAGGAAGACTGACTATCTATGACCTGCTTGACAACTCTAGGAGACGCATGGCCCAAGCGATGGTGCCACAGAGATGAGGATGGCTTGACGACACTGAAGACCTGTTTATTGGAGGGATGATACGAGGCATGTAGCGAATAGAGACCCTTACATCTGCCTCTGTGGAGAGTTCTCTTCGTCCCCTGCTCCTTAATGAAAAAATGGCCGGGATGAAATTCAAGATAGACATGGTTATCCTTAGCAAGTCGATTGACAGAACAAAGGCTTTTGTGGGATTGAGGAACATGCAGAATATTATTAAGATATATTTCTACTAGGGAATGCATGGTACTATGACCAATGTGTTTGATCTCCATACCTGCACCGTCGGCTGCATGAACCTGATCTCCACTGTGGTACTTGTTCCTCATGGTGAGGCGCTCCAGTTCCCCCGTGATGTGATCGGTGGCACCACTGTCCATGTACCTGTTGGTGTCGACACCATACGACCCAGAAGTGGCGGAGGAGGAGCTCTTCTGCGGCGGTCCGTTGTAGTTGTTGTCGAATCGCTTGAAGCAGCGATGGGCGGGGTGTCCCTCCTTGCCACAGATCTGGCAAAACACCCCGGCTTGGAAATTGCGGCCATGGCCAGTGCCACCACCGCCGTTGGTGCCATCACCGCTATTGCCGCGTCTGGTGCCACCGTGCATGAAGCCACCACGACCAGTATTGCCACAGCCACGCGATGAGGAGGAGCTATTACCATAGCGCCCCCTTTGGTGGCTGAATTTGTGGACATCTATGCGTTGCTCCCAGCATTGATCTCCTTGCACTGCTCATGCGCAATGAGCTTTGCATAGAGTTTTGAGACCATGATTGGCTTGACTCTATTCGCAACAGAAGTAATAACAGATTCAAATTCCTCACCAAGTCCAGTGAGGATGTAGGTGATGAGATCGTCATCGTCCAGCTTCTTGCCCGTGGACGCCATATCGTCCGCGAGGCCCTTCATCTTGACGAAGAAGTCGGCGACCGTCGAGGAGCCCTTGGACGCCATTGCCAGCGCCATGCGGGTGGAGACGATGCGGGCGCACGACTGAGAGGCATGCTGCGCATGAATGGCAGACCACAGCTCGGCCGCCGTGGAGGCCGAGGAGACTTGAGCGAAGATATCCTTGGATAGTGACGAGAACAGGAAGCTGAGGACCTGTTGGTCCTGGACAATCCACCTTTCATAGGCAGGATTAGGGACCGGCGTTCCCTTCTTCCCGGTGGCTGGATCTGTGGTGCCATCGAGGAAGGCAGCCGGTGGCGCAGCTTCTGGCTGGATGTAGGCCCTGAATTGGGCACCTTTGATGGTGGAGGACACCTGAGCGTGCCACATATTGTAGTTGCCGCGCGTGAGTTTCTCAGAGACGGGTGGGAGGAAGCTGAAGGCAAACGACGAAAGACCGCCGACAGCGGTAGCGGAAGAGGTGGCAGCCATGATGGATCTAGTTCCGTTAGGAAAAAATCTCTCTGATACCATATAAGAGAATAGGGGAGAACGAGATACCCTAGTTGGGTACTCGGCTGCACGTTAAATAGGCAGGGAAAAGCCCCCTGCGTGGCCTTACATATCGTGAGTTTGTTACAACAATATGTCCCTAGATTTACTCTATGATATACATGATGATGTGACTGATCTGTATCATCTAACAATTCCCTCTAAAAGCTATCTAGCAGGTTTCTTTGCAATACTGAAATTGACTCTAAAACCTATATAAAACATAAAGGCCCCATTTGGATTGCAGGATTGAGAAAATGTAGGAATAGGAGAAACATAGGAATAGGATAGGAATGTATATGTAAAACAAAGGAATAAGAAACATAGGAATTTTGTTGGAATGGGTGTTTGGATGAGTGTAGGAAAAATGTAGGAAGCAATAGTGTGTGTTAATCAATACAAGAGGTATTAGCTTCTATATCAAGGTAAGCTACTTTAATTGCATGTGGACTAGTACTTCACTCATTCAGTCAAGCACTCTCTCTGCTGTCATTTACCTCGATCCTACGCACATGTGTTAGAAAAAAGAGATGAGAGTGGATGCTTTGTTTCCTATGTTTCTCCCATGAAATGGCTTCTAAAGGAATTTTTCATGCAACTTTCCTACGCCTCAATCCTGCATTCCTGCCAACCAAAGGGCACTACAGTGTCGATTCCTATAGGAACCAGAATCCTATGTTTTTCCTACAAATTTCCTACAATCCAAAGGGGGCCATAATAATCAACTGTACTGTTTTACATTAGTGAGGGATATGAAATACATTACGTAATTAGTTGGCTCTACATGTGCATGCCCTATGGTATACTTGATAGTATATAAATATAACAGATGGCATCATTTTCCCATCCAACTTTGTATATGCACTAAGGTTCCTCAAGTTATGGTTGCATTTTGTTGTGGTAAGTCCTTTAAACTGTAAAATTAAAGCTTAAATCTATTCCAAATGCTGTGTATATCTCGTATATGGCTATTTTCATAGTTTTTGGTTTAGCTCTTCCAATTCTAGCTAGGTCATGTGCCCAAAATGTTATGTTAGTCGAACAAAGCTGTTACAAAGTTCTTTTAAGAAGACCACCGATTTTTATGACCCAAAAAATGAAAGGAATAAATCAACTTGAAACAACAATCCGAGGTTCCTAGCTAATAACTTCATATATTGACAAACAAACCCTACTTCACATGAGCTCATTGAAATTGGCTTTGGTTTAGTGTCATCATGACAATTTGGCAATTATTTGCTCAGAAAGGCTGTCTTGCTAGTATTGTTTTGCTAGTATTCCCTTTTTTCTCACTCTATCTACATATTATATAGGTTGACACTCTTTTGGGCCATCACCATCATGATTTTTTTCTTTATGAAAAACAAACGGTTTCCATGAGTCATTGGGGTTCCTATTAATGATGAGCCAAAGACAGTAGGCTCATCGAGACAAAAACCAACGGTTTCCATGATTCATTGGTGGTCAATCTTTTTTTACAACAAAATAATGGAAAAATCGTGGAAGCGTTCGCGTTAATCTGTTGGGCCGAATGGGCTACGGCCTCTCCAGTTTCTTCAAAAAAAAAAAGTTGGGCTGACTCACCTCCACATCACCATTGGGCCTGAGCTTGACTGCACCCGCTTGGCCATTTCCTACTACCGGCTTCGTCCCTGCCTCCCCGCCGCTGCCGCCAGCCGCGGGCAGGCTTCGGCGTCGTCGTCCCCGGCTCTCCGCCCGCGCTGCCACCAACGGCCGCCTCGTTGGTATGCTATGTCCCGCACTCCCCGTATCCCACTCGATGTTGTGAAGCCTCTGGTTCCTTTGCTTTGCTTTCGAGTGCTTTTAATTTCGGTTTGTTTTTTTGACATGATACGGCCGGCGCTCGCCGTCGTTGTTGGCGCTGCTGCCAGTGCCGTCCGATGTGCCATCCCGTTCTCTGTGCTCCCTGTTGCGGCGATTGGACTGGGGTTTCTATTAGGGGTGCTATCTGAGCTGCGGTCTAATTCGGGGGCAATGCTATGCTCGCTCCCCCGTGTTAGTCCAATTTTGAAGCACATGGCAGAGCTCTATTTTAAATCTGTTCTCCCAATGTGTACCACTCCAGCATTATCCCTCCGTAAAAAAGAAAGTCGTTAGAGGACGCATTAAACTTTTTTAATTTTAATTAGGTTTATAGAAAATACGTATTCCAAATAAATTTATTATAAAAATACATTCAACTACTTATCTTATGGTACTAATTATATATTATAAATATTTATATTCTTATATATATAATTAGTCAAAGTTAAAAAAATCTAACTTCTTGAGAAGTAAGAATAACTTGTATTTAGGAACGGAGGGAGTATGTATGAGCAAAGGCATGAAGCCACAGCTCGCAAGTTTCCAGCCTAGCATGCACACACCTACTACCATTGCAAATTTAGCACTGCAGAAATTAATATGTCCAGCTCAAGAACAACTTCAGATCACACTCTTTCAGTCATCTGTTGAACACAAGCTTTCAGGCATCGTCAGGAGGAGGCAGTTGGAATCACAGCAAGCACCTTGGCTCGCTTGTTTTTTCTAGACTGCAACAAAATTTATCACAGATGCTGCATGCGCGAATCCCATCTTTGGCAGCTTCCCGAGAACTGAAGATTGGCCGGGGCACGCAGAGGCGGCTGTGTGACCTAGCTAGCACGATCATGCAAGATTGGCAGCATATCAAAGGATCCATCATGTGCAGCTTCTTGGAGGAAGGATTCAGGAACCTAGTTTAGTGGCCACCCTTGGGTAAGGCAAAAGGGGGCTTTGTAGCCTTTGTTTATGGGCATTGCACCATGTGAGGCTTAGGCTCGTCGAAGGGGTCCGCTTGTGTTCATGTGACCTGTCTCCCGTGGTGATCTTGTAGGGCTTTACAAAGCACAACTTGCCCTGTTCTTAATTGTTTATTTATTTTTAAGCATTTCCTTTTCTTCTATGCACTCTTTTTTTTGTTAGTTTTAGGACCACCCCTTCTTGGATCTGGTGCCTTCCGATCACCGTGCCCGTCCTGTCAAAATGATTAGTTTCAGAGACAACTAACAACTGTGCTCAGGCAGAACTGGACTAGTCGCTAGTGCGACTTTACATGTATATACTAGTCAGTATGTGTAGCAGCTTCAGACCAAATAGCCTGTAATCATATGCCTACTGGCTGCGCTTAATCAGACCAGGTTTTCCAAAAAGCAGCCAATCTCAGGAATATGTTAAAACTGAATCGCACATGGAAGTTTCATTTTTATAAGAAATTCTTGATATATAGAAACCCTTCTGGATGTAGCGTTTGATCAAACAATGAAACAATAGTTCTTAAATTTTCTGATTCTGTAAAAGAAAAAAAAGGTCTTCACAAATGGTGATCTTTGAAGTTCAGCCAAGCTAGTAGCCTACTAGGTAGTTAATAGGACATGCAAACATGGTGTGCGATTCAAGTTTTTAATCCAAAAAGTTGCATGTACTTTGCAATCTTTTTATCTAACTCATTGGGTTTTGAGTATACCAAACACTAATACAAATGCATCCCAATGGGAGGCAAGGAGATGGTGTGAGCTCACTAGTGCCTTGTGGTCCTCAGGACAAGATTTTGCTGTTGTCCTTCACATAATATTATCTCTTCAAACTAGGAGATGTGTTAGTGGTGGACCTGTGGCCTATCTATCTATGCGACATTGGAGGGTGTTAACATTATTATCATTGGTCAAGGATCGTCACACATAGCCACCACAAAGTGCCAAGTGGTTTCCTAAGAGCTACTATCCTGGTGCCATATGTCAATAGAATTTAACTATGATGCGTTCACAAGAAGATCTATGGACAATCATAAGAGCGTTTTTTTTGGTAGCTTGGTATATGTTACTGGATCTCTTGAGTGATTGTTTGACCACGCAAAATGATGATTGATGCTTACAATTGAACTTCTGGTTCTGTGTTGAGGTTTCAATTATCATACGCTGTTGGTCCTCAATTATGACTACTCATAATCCACACAACATTTTCAGTCACATGGACGATCATTTTGCTAACTCATTAGAAGAACGTGTTGAGTAGTGCAGTTTAAAAGTTTGTGTTCCTCTCCAATTGGACTAAATTAGCCAAACCATAGGGTTCTTTTGAAATGAAGGGGAAGAAAAATATAAAAGCAGTGTACACACTTGGAGTCATATTATATGCTAGTGCTATCATACCAGAACACAGAACACAAGGAATGTTCAAGAAAAAAGCTATGTCTTTGGAGGCTTCAAATGGATGATAGATAGAACAAGTAAAATAGACAAGGGGATTCAATGACAGGGTGCAATGTAGGATAACATTTCTGTGGAGCGGGCAGTTCATAAGAATTCTGCAAGCCCAATACTTTGCTCTGAAGGTTATATAAAAAAAAATTCTCCCATAGGATTCCACTCGTCAGAAATTTATATTAAAATTCCTATGATTATTATGAGGCCTCAACTTTCTCAATATCTTTACCTTTTTGTAATGAGAAACCAATCATGAATTGCTTGAATGTAGTCAGTAAGGATGGCAAGGGGTCGGGTTCGGGGCGGGTTGAGCGTCCGCGGACCCGCATCCGAAACCCGACAACAAAACCGAACCTGCCCCGAAACCTGTTACGGGGGAAATCCGCCCCCGTCCCCGAACCCGCTGGGTCCCCGAAACCCGACGGGTTCCCCGAAATCCGAAAAGTTTACAAGCATAGAACAGCAGAGAACAACACATAAGCAGTCAAGGTCAAGCATATACAAGTCATTGGAGCCAGGCGCATGGCAACTCAGGAAGAGTGCAAACGGTAGTACAACACAATGCCACAAGTGCACGGTTACCAGTATAGACAATAGACTACACAATAGACTGGAGATCATGTATTCATGTCCATCTCAACAATTAAAAATTTAAAACGACATTGCAAGCCGAATGGCCCAAGGTAAGTCACAAGTGCACGTGACTTCAACGTGGATTTGTCTCACTCTCAACGTGGATCCGTGACCGTGAGCCTGTGCGGCTATGCAGCTATGTCGGAGTTTGGTGGCGTCCAGCGGAGACGGAGAGCCACAACCTACAGGGACGACGCGGACGGCGGACCGGCGGACGATTCGGCTGCCGGCTCAATGCGTCGGGCGCCGGAGGGCCGCAGGAACGGCGCGGACTCGCGGACGTGTGGCACGGATGGTGCGGCGGCGGCGGCGCTGGTGCTGTGGTGCAGCGGGCGGGCGGGCGGTGGAGTATCGGACAGTGGCCGGCGGCGGCGGCGCTGCGCCCAGCAATCTGCGGCAGGGGAGGGGCCGAGTGGATGGAGAGCAGGATAGGTGATTCACTGGTATATATATGTAGGGCTATATGTTAATGGGCCTGCGCTCGTGGGCTTTTTTACTAGACTTGTACAAGTTCGGGTCCCCGACAGATACCCGCGGGGGAGATATAAAACCCGCACCCGCCCCGACCCAGTTCGGGTCCCCGAACCCGCAAACCCGCGGGGTAAAAACTGCACCTGCCCCCGCCCCCGCCGGGTCTAAAACCTGCGGGTACCCGCCCCGAACCTGACCTGTTGCCATCCTTAGTAGTCAGGCTAGTTTCGATGCAAATTAGAGGGCCAATTTAGTCATTTTTATCTTTGTTATGTCTGTGTAACATATTTTAACTTACATTAAGACCAATTTTAAGAGCTGACGGGCTCATGTACTTTAATTTACTACCCTCGTGAGTACCTATGGTTCAACTAGCCAGCTAGGTGTGAGCCAATTGCATAAAAAGTTAACGTTTTCATGGTCAAAATTCAAATTAGTGTCTCATGTCACGTCAAGGGAATGAAAAACACCAAGATGCTGGATGTCTATTTGGAGCAACCTATTTGAGGTAAAAGGAAGTGCACCACCAACAGGAAATAGACCAATATTTGATAGTTATTGACTTTTGTTAAAACCCGCAAGATAAAAGTGGTTATAATGGAACTAAAATCATATCCTACAATTTGTTTTTGTAAAATAAAAGATACCATTGACCATTACACTCACCAGGTCACATCATCAAACTGGGAATGATCTACTAATTAAAAAATTATCAATCATGATTATGTATTATTTTGTTAATTATTTTGTTTCCTGGATTTCGTGACCATACAGGTTCTCTATTATGCTTTCCTTTTAAAAAAAGGTTCTCTATCATGCATGTGTGTTGTTGTTGTGAATTTGAAAGAATAGTGACTAGCTAATACATTGTTTTGGCACTTAGTACATCAAACCAACCGCTCCTGGAACAGTTGGTTGCTGTCCCTTGTTTTCCTCCTCCTTTCCTGCTTTTTTCAAGGATCTTCTGTCTCCTTCAAATTATGCATGAAGCAACATCTTCACCAAGCATTTGTCTTGTATTTAACTTTTTCCAAAAAACAAAATCCATTAGATATTTTTTTATCGATATTAGTTTTTTCAACATGTGAGCTACTAAATCTAGCTGACCCAGATTTTGTTGATCTATATCCACTAAACTACAAATCTGTTTTCTCCCATTACTGTGAGAATTGTCGTGTTCAGGAATAAATAAACAATATAAACATGACACATGTATTTGGACTGGACCAATTATTTACTTCTCAGTGACTGCCTTCTCTTTCCAGTGTAGGTAACCACCATATCCTGCTTTGCAATTCAGAGTAATGTAGAGTCCTAATTATATCATTGAGAAATTTTTACTAAGAGAAAATTATTTAGTGTAATTATCCAGGTTATAAAAATAACAAGTCGCAGAATGCACAGTGTGCAGAAGTTTGCTGATGTCAGGTGGCACTCTGTAAGAACCAAGAATCGAGTCTGCATTGCAGGGCTATGAAATGAGTTGAAAACAGGTAACCTATGAAGCCCTTTATAAAGGAAAACCTATTGGGTAGCAGACAAATGCTAGGCCTCTGCAAAGGCCACTTGGATGGTTGACGGAAAAGACTTCTCGATCTATAAAAAACACCAATTATGGGGGTTAAGAGTTATATTGTGATATACACTATACCTCTGAATTTTTCATGATCTAGCCATGATCATGTTTTTTTTTTTCACGAAACTTTCCATATGTCACCAATGCAACTGAAAAACACACACCCAAGTTCACCCTGTCACATGTCTCTATAAACTATGAAGGATTTTGCTAGAAAAAAAAGTCAAGAATAAGTTCAAGTTTGAAATAGAAAAATCTTGCAAATTTCCAAACATGCTGCTCTTGGATGCCAACCTGAATGCCAATTGCCAAACTAGTTGGACAAACAATTGGCTGGAAATTGCAGTGCCCAGTACAGCTCTAAGGACACGAGTGTGTACAGTTGTATCAACATCTTGTCACACAGTGCGTTTGACTGCTACAACCAGCACATTTGCTTTGTTATCTGATACCTGTTAACAACTGTGTCTTTGAATTAGTATCATAGCAACAAGTTTCTTAGGAAAACATGAAAAAATGAACAATTTTGATGAAAGTAGGCACAGCTTTTGATGTCAATTTGACCAATTTGACATGACTAGCAATCCCAGATCTTTCTGATGGAAGCATGACAAATTTTTAAGTTTGTTTATGAAGGACAGCTGGCGCAAACCTGATCTCATGATCTCTCTAAATATTCTAGCTGTCCACACTGACTAAATAAATCACCTCACATTTGATTTTACAGATTTCCGAAATAAAGAATCAACAAAAGTTATCAAATGATGTAACAGTGCAGGGAGCATGTAGTTTAAGCCCATTCTGATATATAATTTTATATTTTACATGATGCAGTGGGATCTGAATGTGCTTGTGGGCATCGATGATTAGGTTCATATTTAATCCCTAGCACAAGTGAGACAGCTAGGACTAAGAGACTAGCCATGTGTGTCATTCTACTTCTGAGCCTTGACTGGAATTAAGATGTTCCAAAAGGTCAGCTTAACATTCTAAAATGTTTCCATGACAGGAACCCACATAGCATCAACCAGAAGAGACACATTTCAGGCATTAAAATAACCCCAGAGAGTAGGTCATTGGAAGGTCAGAAATGGTACTAATCCCCCTTTTTTTGCCTGCAAATATTTCTGTCAAAGCCAAGCTCTGTTTGCGATCAGTTCAGATTATTGTCTCGATCGCAACCTTAAGCAGTCCATTTGACTCATAAACACTGATAGTGTAAACAGGTAACAAGAAACTAAACAAAAGCGTCATATAAGATTTTTTTTGCGGTCGTCGTTAAATCCTAAAATAAATCCAGAAAAATGCGAGCACCCGTGCACCCGTGTCAAATCGGAGATTTGAACTCGCGTAGGTTCTACCACAATCCACAAGGAACCCAACCAGCTGCTGAGCTACGCTCAGTTCACAAGCATCATACAAGATTAGCATTTCATATAAAAGTTCTTGACAACATGGTCAGTATATTCCTGGTGACATGGCCATCCAACAAAAAAAAATTGATATTGCTGATCAAGGTTACAGTTCTACCCAGATTGGTCAATGAATCAATAGGCTTTATTATTGTACACCTGGAAGGGCATCGAAGAAAATCTCTTATTTCTCACTAGAATCTGCAGTTGTCAGAAGGCCAGCTAAAGAAGGGCAAAGCTCTAAATTTCAGATGCATACACATAAACTAAAAATAAATCATGTTCCTGTGTTTGTACAGGAGAAGGGATCTGATTGATCAGTGGACCTAGCTATCTAGATTTTCTTGAAATTAAGAAGCCTCAGTTTCATTTACTTACATCTTTGTTTTCAGTATGGTAGATTTACTTTTTGTAAAGCGTGGTAAACCATAAGTAATTTTCCGACAGTTGTCCCCTAACGATTAACAAAGCTCAGTTCGTGCAAAATTCAGAACAACTAAACTATACATGTGTTTCGTTTAAAAAAAAAACCTCTCAGTGAAGAAATGAGTGCATGAAAAACCTTTCACATTCTGTCTATAGAAGTGATGCATCTTTTACTGAAATCAGGTGACTCATCTGATAAGAACTTTGGCTGCGTCTGGCAAGAAGATCGAACACAGACAAATGCAGAAAACATAAAAGGGACACCAAAGTTGAGGATGCAGCCATATGAAGCTTTGACCCATAATAGATGCATCTAATCACAAGCTCCAAGACATGGCCACATGTGTAGGCCATTGACACAAATGACTTACACACTACCCTGTGCTCCCTTCCCCATAAATTTGTTGCACTTGCACTACAGAGAAAAAAAAAGATCAAAAGAATCCACTCACAGCTAGCTTCTCTGTACTGTACTGTATCCCCTCCCAGGCTCCCACTCACTCTGTCAAGCAAATCACTTACTCACAGCATACTGCATACTTCTGCACTCACTCTCCCTCTAAAATATCAGACCACCTCTTTCTCTCTCTACACACACATAGACTTGTGATGATATATATATATATAGGACATGGAGAGAGCAAGACCTCTGCAAGAAACAGTATCTGCACCAGCACAAGAACAAGGCATCAGTGCAGAAGCCTCGCTGTCCATGCCCTGGCGGCACAGAGAGTGCACGCATGCATGGATCTAACAATGTCAACCACGACGATGTCCACGTCCCCAGCAGTGCTCGACCATGACCACCTCCTCTCCTCAACCTCATCCACCTCCACAGACGACTCGCCGGCAACGGCAATGCCGCCACGGCCGTCTCTGCCGCCTACGATCCCGGCGTGCGACCCGCACGACGGGCCAGCGAGCCTGCAGCTCATCGAGGACCTGACCACCCACGCCGGCGCCATCCAGCAGCGCGTCCTCAGAGAGATCCTCGCCATGAACGCCGGCACGGACTACCTCCGCGGCTTCCTTGGCGCCGACGCCGACGCCGACGCCGACGAGCTCGCAGCCACGTTCAAGGAGCGCGTGCCGGTCGTGGAGTACGAGGATGTGAAGCCGTACATAGCGCGCATCGCCAACGGCGCCCCCTCGTCGCTCATCTCCTCCAAGACCATCACCGAGCTCCTCACAAGGTACATACATATATAGTACATACTACTGTTATAGTTAGCTTGAAAACCATCGGGATTTTGGCCACTCACGGAGGCGCCGGTGTACGTCCTCTGCAAGCACAGCTCCGGCACATCCGGCGGGCAGCCGAAGCTGATGCCGTCCACAGAGGAGGAGCTGGACCGCAAGACCTTCCTCTACAACCTCCTCGTCCCCGTAATGAACAAGTACGTGCGTGTGTGTGTCAGTAGCCCATCCCTCCATGTCTACTCTAGACGTACGACGGTGGCAGGCAACGCACACGTGTGTTGATGTCGTCGGCACATACATTCAGGTACGTGGAAGGTCTGGACCAAGGCAGGAGCATGTACCTGCTGTTCGTGAAGCCGGAGATGACGATGCCGTCAGGGATGGTGGCGCGGCCGGTTCTGACGAGCTACTACAATAGCCGGCACTTCCGGGAGCGGCCGGACAGCCCGTACACGCGGTACACGAGCCCGAACGAGGCTATCCTGTGCCCGGACAGCGCGCAGAGCATGTACGCGCAGCTGCTGTGCGGCCTCGCCCGACGCGGCGAGGTGCTCCGCGTCGGCGCCGTCTTCGCCTCCGCGTTCCTGCGCGCCGTCAAGTTCCTCGAGGCGAACTGGCGCGCGCTCTGCGACGACATCCGCGCCGGCCGCGTCGACGCGGCGCGCGTCACCGACCGTGCCTGCCGGGACGCCGTCGCCAGGGTCGTGGCGCGCCCGGACCCGGCGCTCGCCGACGCCATCGCCGCCGAGTGCGAGGGGTCGTCGGCGTCGTGGGAAGGCATCGTGCGCCGGCTCTGGCCGCGGACCAAGTACATCGACGTCATCGTCACGGGCTCCATGGCGCAGTACATACCGCTGCTGGAGTTCTACGGCGGCGGCCTGCCGCTGGTCTCCACCATGTACGCCTCGTCCGAGTGCTACTTCGGCATCAACCTCCGCCCGCTGGACCCGCCGGAGGACGTGGCGTATACGCTCATGCCCAACATGTGCTACTACGAGCTCATCAAGGTGGAGAAGGACGACGGCGAGGAGGAACAGGACGACGGGAAGGTGGTCGACCTTGTCGACGTCGAGGTCGGAGGCTACTACGAGCTCCTTGTCACCACCTTCACAGGTGAGCCCCCATACGTACACACATTTTTCCCCCCATTAGGCCTTGTTTGGATACACATGTATTCCTCTCAAACAACATGTGTTGAAGTGTATTTGAACTAATATACACTTCAATCCACTTCGATCCATGCACCAAAGGTGTAGAGTTGACTGGAGGTCTGTTGCCCTCGTGCCAAATTAATCAACTCTGGAGACTGCATTAATTATCAAACATCAATATACTAGCAATTTATTAGTTGGAAAAACAATTAAAATAACTTTTATATATACTAAATATATATCTATAATGTATACCGTAGGTAATTACTTGCTCTGTTTTAAATTATAGTTTGTTTGACTTTTTTAATCTCAAATAATTTATAGTTTGTTTGACTTTTTAAATCTCAAATTTGACCATTCGTCTTGTTTAAAAATTTGTGCAAAATATTACTTCTTTTGTTAGGACTTGGTTACTAATTGTTTTTTCAAGAATAACTTAAATTTGAATATATTTGCATAATTTTTTTAATGAGGCAAGTGGTCAAATTTGAATTCCAAAAAAATCAAATAAGCTATAATTTAAATCAGAGGGAGTACTAAGGAGGTTTTAATTGGCTTATTAGCCAAGTTTCTGGTTTTCTGCTAGAGTTTTTGCACGCAAAAAAACTCGGCACGGTCCCATCTGTGATAGACAGTTTTATATGCCACTCATTTAAAAAACATATTTTATATTGCTTAAAATTTTATAAAACGATGCACATCCAATTCAAATTCAAAAGTTAATACAAAAATGGAAACAAATAGGAGTGCATGTGTACTAGAAGATGAACCTAGCTTCTAGGAATTTGTCTTGTAGTGGACATACGCCCGAATTTGTAGTTTTTGTGAGACTTTTTATAAAAAGAGTTTAAATCCTAACTTTTCAACAAACCGCATATAGATACAATGCGCATTACTTCAAAATTTGCATGTGATAGAAGTATATCTTCTAAATTTGTTCAAAACTTGCAAGTGATAGAAGTATATTTTCTAAATGTGTTTTCTCCACCTTTATATGGGTTTGCATTATATATTTTGCCATGGGCAGGGAAGGGTGGGTTTAGCTAGGCACGCCACACTTTAATTCAAAAAATATGGCAATTTATCTTGCCACAACGCAGGCGACATGACCCAAAACAAATTGCTTTGTCGAATGCAGGTCATGCCCCATTTGAAGTGTGTAAGAAACACTTTAGGTACCGTTTGGATCTTTTGAATTGAATTCACTATAATTATTATATACTTTAGCCATAGATTAATTAAGCTAATATAGTTGAATATGAATTAAGACCTGTTTGGTACATCTCTATTTCACTAGTGAAGCTGTTTTTTTAGAAAATAACTTCATGAACAACTCTCTAGATGAAGCTGAGCTATTTTAGAAAAAGTGTTTGGCAAAACAATTTTACCAATAACTTTATGCATGGATATGAGAGAGAAAGGGGGGAGAGAGCTATGATAAGCTATTATTTTCAGCTTCATCCTACTTCATATCTTTGTGAGAGGGAAAGAAAAAAACAACTTCATGGATGAAGCTGTTTTAAAAAGAGGTGTCTGGCCAAAAAAAAAAATAGCTCACAATAGCTTCATAAAGCTGTTGTGAGCTGTCCCAAACAGACCCTTAATGTTTTTAAGCAATAGTCGCTTTCTTGAAATGACTTGGTGCTTGTTTATATAATGGATTTGGGGCTACGACTCTTTTGGTTGAAAATGAAATTAATGTGTATCAATGCATGTTGAAGAACATTTTGGATGTGATACCGCGCTACGGTGGTGGTTATCTGTATGTTGAAGATAAGTAGTGTTGTAGTCGTCTCGATTGAAAAGATGAGTGCCTTTTGTTTGGCTTTCTGTCAGTTGTTTATTTGGCTTTCTGTCAGTTGTTTACTTGGCTTTTGCGGTCTACCGGTGGACGACAGAAGTGAGTCTTGCTTCCCTCAGCCACAGTGTACTAACTGCATACAATATTTTATATACGTCTCAATTATGTTTCTTTACTCTCGTATTTTCATAACTAAGCAATAATAAGTTAGTGATAATACATAAGTGCAAGAGGCAAAGCTTTCATTTCAATTTAAGCAGTGTATGCATGCATGATTATCTTACCACACATTATCCATTTAATTTTTGTATAAGAAATAAAATAAATAAATCATAGATTTTCAACTTACCAATTGTGTTTCTTGTGCGTTAGAAAAGATACAATTATGTATGGGTGGTTACTGTTTGGGATCTACCAGTTGGCCAATGGGGGTGTCAATTCTTGACGCCCAGTTTCCCACTAGCTTTATCTTGTATTGACAAGTACAATCACGTTCATCAGATTATCATTGACAGTACACTAATCCCAAAGGTAAATAACTTTGCTTCCTAGCTTTCGTGTTTGCATTGGCAGTACCCACTTTGGGTCATTTTATTAGGCAGTTGATAAGAAAGGTCAGGGCAGATCTGTCCACTTCATGCTGGGGGTAAAGGTTCCTTTTTTCTCCAAATCAATAAATATTATTTTATTTATTCCTCCAGCAACTAGTCAACTATCAATGATATTTCTGTATGCCTCTTATGAAAATCTAAAAAAATAATAATACAATTTTACTCCTATTATTTTGAAAATAAATTAACTATGCATATAGCTAGCGATCGACGTTGATGTAAATGCTAGTCCCTTCTGAACATGATGGAGTAAAGAATTCATCACCTGTAGCAGGAGTAATATGCTACAGTACTAAAAACAAAAGGCTAATAATATACAAGCCACAACAAGACCTATAGAAGCAGATGTGATATTATGTTAAAAAAAGAAGCAGATGTGATATGTAAAAGAATGATATATCCAGCCAATGCCACCTCCATCTCAACCCCCACAACTTTCAATTTTCAGTTTCATACAGTCTTGCATTTCATGAATAAAATAAACTTTGCTCCTGAAGAGGAAGTGATCAATGCAACGAATCGACATATATAGCCACTGCATGTGGAAATGCTCTACGGAAGTCGGAAGTGTGCTAGTACTACTGGGGGCACCCGGCACCGGGCACATAGTCAAAGTACCATTATTGCATTGTAGCATGCATGGTTAGAGATCGATGTGCCCCGAATAATTGGGGTCATCTTAAAATTTTCTTTTAACAAACAACTTGCGTTTCTAATGATATAAAAAGGAACATTATCTATTCCTTTATTCAATTCAGGCGTGGAGCCAGGATCTAAAGTATGTACTACATAACAACCAAACAATTTTTTGTGTTATGATAAAAAAACTGAAAAACTAACGAAAAAGAAAACTGAGTATTGTAGGGAAAAGGGGACACAATTAGTTAGCCCTAGGTCTCTAACATTTACCCAACAATCTAGTTCCTAGACTAAAAAATCACGTAAGAATAGAAACGAAACAAATAACGAAGATAACATAAACACTAGTAGTCAGAAATAATATAGATGCCATTGGCGATCCATTTAGAGGGAGCAAACCAGCAAAACACTAATTACCATGCGTAGTGTGGTGAAGAACTAGACGATTGGTATGTAATAATGACAAGAACAAAAGAGATGGAAAAATAATAGGAAGACTATTTTAGTTATATAAGATGCTATTAGAAATTAATATAGAGAGAGGACAAGAAATAAAACAGAAATAACATTATTTAACTAGATAATCAAACTATTAAGTAGCTAATTAAAGGGTGTGAGAGACATAGGAATATGTGTGGGCCGAGGGTGCCAAGCCCGCCCCGGCCCCTTCCTCCGCCACTGTCATTATTATAGATACTAACACTTTCTAGTTTGAGTTATTTTGTTTAGTTTCCTTCAAATACTTCTTTGTGTCATACAAAATGTTTGGGCAACATTATTAGGTCGAAATACCACTACCAATAGTTTTAGAAAAAAATAGTTTTAAAATATGAAAATCAAATATAGTTTATCTCTTGTGCCATTTTTACAAAATATCATATGTGAGATGCATAATAAATCATCTACAAACATTAGGTAAATTATATTTATTTTAGATACCGTTGCATGTCCGAAAATCGGGTATTCTGAAGTAGAGGGAGAAATATGAAGTTTTACTTAATATAAGACATTTGTGTGGTTTCTAGAGCATTAACTAAGAAAAGGCAACAATTTATTGTAATGCATATTATACATATATGATTCTACTCTTCGTTCTAAATTCTATCTTCTTTTGCTCCAAAACCACTTATTAATTGAAATTGACGCGAAATGCCAAATTGTTATAATTTATTTATTGTTTTGGGACCGATATAATATAATATATAATAGTATATATTGTGACAAACTGTGACAGGTGTGTTTATTAATGTATACGTGGTGGTGCATTCAGGTCTGTACCGGTACCGCGTGGGCGACATCCTGCAGGTGTCAAGCTTCCACAACGCGGCGCCGCAGTTCCGGTTCGTGCACCGCCGCAACGTGGTGCTCAGCGTGGACACCGACAAGACCTCCGAGGACGACCTCCTCCGCGCCGTCACCGCCGCGAAGCGCCTCCTGGCGCCGCTCGGCGGCGCCATCCTTTCCGAGTACACCGCCTACGCCGACACGGCATCCATCCCGGGGCACTACGTGCTCTTCTGGGAGCTCACGCCGCCGCCGTCGCCCGGCGACGACGACGAAGCCGTGGCCCGCCGCGTCATGGCCGCGTGCTGCGCGGAGGTGGAGGCCGGTCTGGACGCCGTGTACCGGCGGTGCCGGAGCCGCGACCGGTCCGTGGGCCCGCTGGAGATCCGCGTGGTGTCCCCCGGCGCCTTCGACGCGCTCATGGACCTCTGCGTCTCCCACGGGTCGTCGGTGAACCAGTACAAGACGCCCCGCTGCATCAAGCACCCGGACGCCATCGCCGTCTTGGAGGCGTGCGTCGTCGGCAGGTTCTTCAGCGACACCGTGCCGCACTGGGAGCCCTTCAACGTCGACGCCGGCGCCGGCGCCGGCGCCGTTGCTGCCACGGCGCCACCGCCAGCCTGAACAAAGGTGCGCCGTAAGCTAGCATGGAGCATACGAGCTGAGGGTGCGGTATGCACAAATTAAATGACGGTTTTAATTCGCTTATATAATATATAATTACGTAGATATATGATTGTTCTTCATGTGTGCATGTTGATCTAGTGTGATGTTCAGTTCACAGGTGGTCAGGAGGGGGCGTGCGTACGTGTTTATTGTTACTACTTACTAGTGTATGTTGTTCAATTGCATTTGTTTATGTCATCAACTGGTCATTATATTGACTCATTGGCATTGTAACGATTCCTAGCAAATATTCAGCATATAAATCTGCCTGCTGGACCCTAGCTCTTTTTAATCTTTGTGTTACTTGACTCATGCATTGGCCAGTTTCAAAAATGTAAAAAGAGTCATGATTTCGAAACGAAAATCTGTAACATGTCCATGGTCGAGTGTTTTAATTAGCTTGCATCACCACTCAGGTGTTAGAAGAAAGTTAAATGTGCCCTCGAGAGCATGTGCTCTCAACACATTTATCATTGAATTCACATTTAGGTGTATGCACACACACATCTCACTACCGGAGAATAGATAATTACCGAGTGTTAATTCTTTGCGAGTGCTCGGTAAAGAAATCTTTGCCGAGTGTCAATAAAAAGCCTAGACAAAGACTTTGCCGAGGGTTTTTTTGACACTCGACAAAGAAGCTTCTTTGCCGAGAGCTTATTTTTTGACACTCGACAAAGAACAACAAAGAAATTTTCAAAATACATTCTGAAGTAGTAACTTAATTCGAATGAAAAAATTTGAACTACCAAATTGTATAACTCATCAAGATGTACAAAATTTATTTTGCTCATTTCTTCATATGACAAAGTACGTGAAAGTAAATTTGTTCACTAATCTTATATCTCTCTTATAGTTTATGAAAACTACGAGAGAGACATGCGATTTATAAATAATGTTAGAACGATCATGTCGGATGAACATATGATCAAACAACCAAAATAAACTTTGTAGATCTCGAGAAGTTATGAAACTTTGTAGTTGACAAATTTTTTATTTGAATTAATATTTCACCCAAAGCTGCGTTTTGAATTTTAAAATTTAAAAAATTGAATATTCCAAACGAACTCGGATGACAAAACAACCCAAATAAACTTTATAGATATAGAAAAGTTATGAAACATTCTACTTGACATCGTTTTTTATTTGAAATCATCTTTCCATGCAAAATTGCGTTTGACTTTTAAAATTTAAAAAATTGAATTTTCCAAAGGGTCTCAGATGGCAAAACAACCAAAATAAACTCAGTAGATGTCGAAAAGTTATGAAACATTATAGTTGACAACCTTTTATTTGAAATCATCTTGTGCAAAAATGTATTTAAATTTTAAAATTTTAAAATTCAAATTTTGTAAACGACCCGGATGAAAAAACTTTCTAAACAAAAATTGTAGATCTTGAAAGTTATAAAACTGTGTGGCAACCTTTGGGCGATCCAACGCCTTCTTAGGATTGGGAATAATTGTCAGGGTCATTGTTTCTCAATTGTTTGTTGGCCAAAAGAGAAGTTTGGCACCCCTTTTATTGTGGCGTTGCTTGATTCGGGACTGAAACCAGTGGCGGATCCAGGACAAGATTTAAGGGGGGCTGATCTCTTCTTCTTCCTCTAATCTTTCTATTTTTTCTTTATTTTCTCCTCTTTTCTTCTCCCTCAACCTCTCATAAAGATTGAAGGAGGGGTTGATCTCTTCTTCTTCCTATAATCTCTCTAATTTTCCTTCTTTTCTACTTTTTCCCCCTTCAATTTCTTTACTTTTTGCATTGATATATCAGTTGTAGGGGGGCTGGAGCCCACCCAACCCCCCCTTAAGATCCGCCACTGGTTGAAACCATTGGTTTATTTGGGTGCTATCAATCGTTGCACGTATGGGATCTTCCCATACCTACTCAACCAAAGGAAATGGTTCTTTGATCCCGTACTCCTTCGTAAGAGCATCTCCAACGGTTTTGTAAATGTGCTTGTCATTCTTGTTTTTACAAAAAAAGTCTAAAAATTTCAATTCCAACGGTTTGGTAAATGGGCTTGGCATTTTTGTTAACTTAAAAAATACCAGGTGATATTTAGCATATATGACAAACTAAAGTTCACTTGGCAATCATCGCCGCGCGCTACTCTCGTGGGATATTTTCCCCTCGCACGTACAATTTTAGTTTTGCCAAGTGAATAATGGGAAACCATTGGAGATTGACTCTTTTATCTTTGCTATATTCATTTGGGACTTGGCAAATTCCTAATTTTGCCAAACAAAAAATGCAAAACCCGTTCAAGATGCTCTAACAACATTTTTAGCTTTCTTGAAGTTTTGGGTCTCAGCTTTTGGACCTCTCAAAAGCAAAAAACTTAGTTGTATAATTGGGCTTTAGAAGCTTTTGGATCTTAGCTTTTGAACCTTTTGAGAGTCAAAAGGCTCTTGGAAGCCAAAAACCAAACCCTTATTGTAGTGAGCATTTGACTTCTGACTAATGAGAGATGCGTACCTTTTTAAAAGTTTAAAAGGTAATATAGTCTAAAAGTATATTTTTTCCATTTGGCACTAACACGATGGGCCATTCTAGGCACGACACTAAAAAGCACGGCCCAAGCACGGCCTGGACCGGCTCGTGTCGTGCCCGTACCAGGCACGGCCTAGTCGTAGTGTCGTGCCTGGGCCATCATGTTGGCCCGTAGTGCCGGCCTAGGAACGACACGGTTATTGGGTTGGCACGATGCGACCCATTTATTCTCGACCACTAGATGAATGCTGATGAACCACAACATTTGGATATAGATATATAATCACCTCTCCCTCCCCCAAACCATTAGTTCTTTCTCTCCCTCCTCTCATTTCCCCAGGCTACCGCTCCTCGCCTCGTGCTCCTTCCCTGACTCCGGCTTCACCCTCTGCTGCCCCCTCCGCTCTCACCTTCCTCCACCTCGGACACCGCCACCCCACCACCGCTTGCCTTGCTCGGCGCCCCCTCTGCTCGACACCTCCATCTGGACGAGGAGGGCGAGCTGGTCGAGCGGCGACGAGGGTATCGAGGGCGACGGCCACACCGCAGCAGGGGAGCTGCTCGCTCTTGGGTGCAACGACGACCCCCTCTGCTCGGCACCTCCATCTTCCTCCACCTCAGCCTCTCGGCAGCGTGACGACGGCGGACGGCACCGTGGCGGGCACGAGCACGGTGGGCTGCCATGCCCAAAGACACGGCATGACACGGCTAACCTTCCTTAGTGCTGTGCTTGGGCCGAGATGTCGACACGATGGGCATTACGAGGCACGACACGGCAGCGCCGCCGTGCCTCGTCGTGCTGTACCATTCCTTACCGTGTCCGTGCCGTGCCGTGCGGCCCGACTGGCCATCTATATCTAAAGGTGACTAAAAGGTATGATCAAACAAACACGGTGACTAGCGTGTTTGGTTCAGTGAGAAATTTATTTGTCGTGTCACCTCGAATCTTCTGACACTAGTTTAGTCTATTAAAAATAGACTAATTATAAAACTAATTACATACCCATGCGGGAATTAACAAAACGATTCTATTAAGCCAAGTTAATATATGATTAACAAATGTTTACTGTAGCACAACATTGTCAAAACATGATCTAATTAGGCTTAAAAGATTCATCTTGCGAATTTGGCTTCAGCTGATAAATTTATTTTTTAATTAGTATATTTTAAATAGATCAAATTAGGGACGGAAGATTCGATGTGATAGGGGAAAAAAATTTGCCCTTTGAACCACTCGTTCTTTGTCAGATGAATAGCCACTAGTACAAAAAACGTTTTTAGAGGCGGTGGTAGAGGCATTAGTACAGGCGGCAAAGCCCACCGCCTGTACTGGGGGTCAGTACTAATCGGCCCACAGTACAGGCGGCGGGCTGTGAGCCGCATGTGAAAACAAGGTTTTCACAAGCGGTTCACTTTGTCAGCCGCCTATGTAAATAGTTATTTACACAGGCGGCTCACTTTGTCAGCCGCCTGTGAAAATCCATTTTTCACAGGCGGCTCACTCTGTGTGCCGCCTGTGTAATTATTTTTTTTATTTTAAATTTTAATATTTGCCTCCACACTGTACTATATTTGTCACAATATATATATAAGATATGCAAACATGAACCATAAAATTGCATCATACATACAACACATATAAATATTGCAGATGTATCCACACGAAATCAAACATTAAGCATAAAATTACATATAATACACGTCATTTCAAGTTATGAGTTCAACCATTTGGTGTTTACATGTCATTTCGTTTCAAGTTTAGACCTGCTAGGTCTGTCAGCGCTCTAAATCCTTCACTTGCTAAATCACCGGCTTCATCAAAATATGCTCCGGTACTTGGAATTATTTCTCTCATAATAAAACCGCACAAGTCTGCTACTATATTTTCCATAGTTTTTGGAGTGAATGACATGTCCTTTCCTTTGCTTCTCGGCTGGAAACAAAGTTTAAAAGCATCATTGACACATGTCCAATATTAATATTTCCAACTTTAATGAGAAAACTTCATACATAGATATTTTTTACCATATTTTTGTCCCTGACGTATCGTCCCCGTTGCCTTATGAACTCACACACATAGTATCCACAGTAGACCGATCCAGGTGGTTGCTTGTGGCACTATGTAATTAATGAGCAAAAGATTAAACTAAAATTGTCATGCCTTGTGTATTATTTATATGATGAGATGTGTTCGGACAACTTACCGGATAATGGTGTTGTATCGTCAATGGCACACTAGGATCTGAGCGGGCGGCGTCGACCTGTCCTTTTTGCTTCTTATAAAACCGCCATGCCCTGTAGATATCGAATATAAAACACTATAGTTATTTAGAAACTCTAATTCATATAAGTACGGATGCGGTTTCATGTTGGCTCACCTTTCTAAATGAATCAGGAATGTTTGATACGACTGAGGAGGACAATGTAAGGAGTCTAGGACAAGCACCTTCCCTTCGAATGGATATATATAAAAAACAATCCAATGGTCACTGCACGAATAAACGAGTGAGCGACATATGTACTTAGGGTTGTTAACACGATAATTTGAAGTACGTATACAAGGTCACACTTACCCAAAGTTGTAGGGTGCCAATATAAAATCTCTGTACTTATATCTCAGCATTGCTCTACCGAGATAGAGGACATATGTGTCCTCGTATTTTCGTTGCAATTCCTTTACAGCTTCTGCAACTTGTTCTGGTGTTAGTAATTAGTTAAATTAGTTAGTTAATTTAGTTATTGTTAGTTGATTTAGTTAGTTTATGTATTAGGTTAATTTAGTTAGTTTAGTAATTAATTTAGTTAGTTCAATTAATTAGTTTAGTTAATTAATTTAGTTAGTTTATGTATTAAGTTAATTTAGTTAGTTTAGTAATTAGTTAATTTAGTTAGTAATTAGTTTATTCCCTTTTATTGGTTTAGTTAGTAATTAATGGTATGTTAATTAGGGTTAGTGGATTAATTTAGTTAGTGTTTATTAGTTAGTTATTAGGGTTAGTTATTATTTCATGTACTTAATTAAAGGCTTGTTTATTTAGTAATTAGTTAAATTAGTTAGTTAATTTAGTTAGTTTATTTAGTAATTAGTTAATTTAGTTAGTGTTTACTAATAATAGGTTTGTTAGTTAACTTAGTAAGTAATTAAAGGTCATTTATTCCATTAATTTAGTTTAGTTAGTAATTAAAGACTTGTTTAATAGGGTTAGTTAATATTTCATGTACCTAGGGTTAGTAAATAATATAGAATCCAAAGAGGTTAGTAAATAATATTTGTTTAATTAAGTTAGAGAATAATATCATACTCCAAAGGTATACAACAAAGGGAAATGTAAACATCTGCTTAATAAGAAAGAGTAGCATTAGGTACAAATGATAAGTGGTACATTAATTAGTTACATGATAAACAATCTAGCGTGCTACGGTCCTTACTTGTCCATCATGGCGCACCCAGGGCAAAGAGGTTTGCGGGATACTTTTCTCCATATTTTTTATCTTTTCTTCAAAATTTGTAAAAAGAGACATCTCGCTGAACTGATTAACATCCTCTAAATCAATTACACCATCAACTCCTACAATTTGTTGCTTTCCAGGGATTGCTACGTGCTTTGACTTTTGGGTACTTTTCTTTTCATTCATAGATAGAATTTGTTCCACATAGAACACCTGTGCGGCACGGTTAGCAAGAATCCACGGATCATCTTTGTAACCTACTTTACTTAGATCAAGAACTCTTTGGCCGTAGTTATCCACAGTGACATGTTTATCTTGAACCCATCGACATCGGAACACTGGAATCTGCAGGCGTGGACCATATTCAACCTCCCATATGTCATCAATGAATCCAAAGTATGTAGTTTCTTCACCAGTTGTATTATCTACAGCCTCACATCGAACGCCACTATTCTGGGCCATGCGCTTGGTGTCCCTAAAACTGGTGGAAAATGTGAAGCCACTAATGTCATAGCTCTGCCATGATATGACCTGGCTTGATGGTCCAGATGCTAAAATCTTGATGGTTTCTGATTCATCTGTCATGTCCAAATTCTTTAGCCATGCGGTGAACCGACGCTTGTGTTCCTTGTGTACCCAATCATTTGTGCATCCTGGATTCTCCTCACGAAGCTCTTTCATGTGCTGCTTGGTGAATGGGTCCATTATTATGAGTTGTTGTAGTATGCTGTAGTGTACCTCTAGGACTATGTTGTAATCTGGCGGGATGAATGATTTTCGTCCCATCCTCCCTCGTCCACCAAGCCTTCCCTCATGTCGCAACGGAGGCAAACCAATTGATACCTAGTCTTTTAGGAGATTATTACATAATGGTCCTCCAGACTCAATGGACTCTTCTGTAGTGTATGTCTCTATCATGGAACCCTCCGGATGAGCACGATTTGCCATATAGCACGATTTGGACATGAAACGCTCATACGTCCACATTTCATGGAAATACATGGGGCCCAATGCCTCAATTTGAGGCACCAAATGAACAATAAGGTGTACCATGATATCAAAGAACGATGGGGGAAAGCACATCTCCAACTGGCTCAATGTCTCTGTAGCAAATTTCTGTAGGGACTTTAACTCATCACAGATAATTACCTTCTCAGATATCTTATTGAAGAAGTAGCACAACCGTGTGATTGCCATCTTTAAAAACACTGGATTTATAGCCCTGATGGCAATAGGAAGAAAAGTGGTCAGCATTACATGACAATCATGTGAGTTATAGTTGGTGAGTGTAAGGTCTTTCATCGAAACAAGACTCCTTATGTTGGAGCAGAAACCAGATGGAACTTTTAAATTCTTCAACCACAAACACATTGCATGTTTCTCATCTCTATTCAGGTTATAGCTTGCTGCCAGTAGATGGTACTTCCCATTCTCTAGGAGTACAGGGTGAAGTTCTTTTCTGATCTTTAAATGTTGCATGTCCAAACGTGAATTGAGACCTTCCTTTGTCTTGCTCTTTATGTCTAGCAAAGTTCCAACTATGCTGTCAAACACATTCTTCTGAACATGCATACTATCGATCGCATGTCGTACGTCTAAGTCTTTCCAGTACGATAAGTACTTAAAGAAAATAGACTTCTTCTTAAATGTGTCCCCCTCATTTGCCTTCACAACCTTTCTTGGTTTCCCATCTTTGGTCTTTTTTCTAAACACAAACTTGACATTCTCAACTATCTTATACACTCTGTGCCCTTTACTATAACCTGATGGAGCAGTAGATTTTGATTCATCCGTATTGTCAAAGTACTTATTCATCTTTTGTAAGCGGTACTTATGGCCTGCCGGTAGCCACCTCCTATGCCTCATGTACACTATCTTGTTAGATGAAGGAAGAGACACGTGCCATGTTCCATCTATGCACTCTACACAACCAACCTTTCCCTTGAACTGGCTTGCTAATGAGAAGAGAGCAGGATAATCATTAACTGTGACAATAATAATTGCTCTCAGTGTGAATGTCTCTTTGCGGAACGCATCGATCATTTTGACACCCACTTCCCATAGTATTTGCATCTCTTGCATTAAGGGCTCTAGAAATACATCCATATCAACTCCAGGTTGTGTAGGTCCAGAAATAAGAATGGTTAGCAAAAGATATTTTCTTTTTTTGACTCAACCATGAATGAAGATTGTATATTGTCATGATCACTGGCCATGTGCTGTGCGTGCTGCTCCTCTCGGCAAATGGATTCATTCCATCAGTACTCAGAGCAAACCTTACATTTCGTGGGTCCTCAGCAAAGTCTGGATATTTCTTATCGAATTCTTGCCATTGCTTTGCATCGGCTGGATGTCGTAACTTTCCATCATCTTTCCTTTCATCAGAAGCATGCCAGGTCATAAGTTCCGCATCATCAGGGTTTGCAAACAAACACCTCAAACGATCAACCACAGGGAGATACCATATCACTAATGTAGGAATTCTTCTCAACGCATAATAGTCCACTTCGATATTGCTAGTGGGCTTTGAACGTTTGTCTTGTTGAGTCTTTGTTTGCGTCTTCTTTCGCTTCCTCCCTGAAGAAACATAGGCTGCATTCCGTTCCTCTTGATAATCTTTATTCGTCTTGTACCTACTAGCACCGCAGTTTGGACAACTGTCTAAGTCTTTATACTGATCACCCCGATATAGGATACAATGATTTCTACATGCGTGGATCTTCTCAACACCCATCGTAAGTGGACTGACTAGCTTCTTTACATAGTACGTGTTAGCAGGCACTTTGTTCTCCTTAGGAAGAAGGTCTCCAACTACACGCAATAAATCATTGAAACTAGCATCGGACCAACCATATCTAGCCTTAATCGTCAAAAACTGAAGAACAGCCCGTAGTGTCGACCACTCTTTGGTACAACCTTTCGACTCGTCATACAAAGGCTCTTCTGCTGCCTTCTTCAAGGCTTCCATTCGGTTCATGAAGAATATTGATGGATCCGCACAACGGTTCATTATTGCCTCTAAGAAATCTGCATCTTCAATGGCATCAGTGTTAACATGCTGAGTTTCATTAACATCGGACGTAGAATTATAAGTTTGATTGACATCTGGCATAACATGATGAGTTTCATTGATATCTGGCATAGCATCACATTCATTGAGATATGGCATTGGACCCTTCACATTGATGTTACTTACAGTGTTATCAGTTGTCCGCATATAAGGTGTAGAACTACCCTCACCATGTTTTGTCCAAATCAAGTAGTCCTCCACAAATCCTCTGCAAACTAGATGAGAAGTGATTGCTTCCACATTGTCAAATACCACATGGACAACATATGTGCTTCGCCTTTGTTCTCTGAGCATGTATCTTCACGGCATCAATAAATTTTTGGACCTCCACTACATAAGATGGGTCTAATCTTGATAAGTTGTACATCTATAATGACCTCTCCATATTTATCTGTAGTTAGGAAAATATTGTATGTCACTCTTAAAACAAAACAAAAATAATCCCTCATAACTAAGATTCTATCCTCCATCAATTAAATAGATATGAAAACCTACCTCTTACAGAATTTACAAAATAAAAAATTTAAATAATTATTTAAACTCATTTTTATAATTATAAGAATTAATTAAACGAAGATGGCATCTTGATTAACAAACCCTAAGTATAAGCAAAAATAACAAACCCTAATTAACAAACCCTAAGTACATGAAATACTAACTAACCCTAATTAATAAGCCATTAATTACTAACTAAATTAATTAACTAACTCTAAGTACATGAAATATCTAACCCTAAATAATAAACCATCAAATACTAACAAAATTATTGAAAAACCTAAGCTACATGAAATAATAACTAACCCTATTTAACAAACCCTAAGTATAGACAATAATAACTAACCCTAATTAACAAAATATTAACTACTAAATTAATTCATAAACCCTAAGTATTCTATTACATAGATCTACTCACAAGAATTCTAAAAAGTATTTATTTTCTATAATCCGAGCAAGATACAATTTACTATGAATTTACAAAAAAAAATAGCTAAAACTCTCTCTCTTGCCCTAGCTATGAACCCTAACCCTAGATTTAGAGCACCTCCAATACAAGAATTGAACCAAAGAATCACTAAAAAAATGGCGGCAACGACACTAACTAACCTTTTGGAAGTTTCTCACCAAAGAAATGAAGTTCAAAACATCCCCCTTGGAATAGCCACCTTTATGTCGGACACTGTGCACACAGCACGGGAGTAACTGTTCTTGTCTGGAGGTGGAAGAAGGGAATTTATTGCAGCATTAACACAGGCGGTTGGTAAGGAGGACCGCCTGTGTAAATACCCCTATATTTACACAGACGGTTGATAATGTCAGCCGCCTGTGTAAATGCTGACATTATCAACCGCCTGTGTAAATATAGGTATTTACACAGGCGGTAGAGATAGGAGAGCCGCCTGTATAAATGGTTTTACACAGGCGGTTCTCTTGCTGGGCCCACCCTATTTTTTTACTGGCGTCATGAAGTTGTGAACCGCCTCTGAAAAAAAAAAAAGACGTGGCAGCAAAAATGATTTTTCTACTAGTGAGCACAACATTGTGAAAACATAAACTAATTAGGCTTAAAAGATTCATCTTACGAATTTACCTTCGGCTGATAAATTATTTTTTAATTAATATATTTTAAATAGATCAAATTAGGAACTGAAGATTCGATCTGACATGGAAAAAAAATTGCCCTCTGAACCACTCGTTCTTTGTCAGATGAATTAAGTTTCTAAGCCGATACTAGTCCTATCAAGGGAGTCTAAACGTGTAGATGTAAACTTTTTCTCATATTTATATTTGAATTATTAGGAAGACGTGTAACCTTTGAGGAAAAACTTTATTTTAAATGATACTTTATTCGATTTTTCCAACTGTATTCCTTTGCTGGTTTACTTTCATGCACACTGAAATAGGCCATGCATGCGGTGTTGACCAAGTTTCAAAGTGTGGCGTTGAGGGTTCCTCTGCATGCAGTGGCTGTATTCATGCACGCATGGAACGCAGCGCAATGACCTCGGCGGTGAATCCCGGCCCGAGTCCTACCAGCACCCCCCACTCGCAGCGCTCCGCCTCTCCCTCCCCACCGTCTAGGTCCACTTCTTGCCGCCGCCGGCGCACCACCTCATCGAGAACGAAGATCACGGTCGGGCCTACCATGTTCCCGTACTCGCTGAGCACCCGGCGGCTGGCGTCCAGCTTCCCGGGCTCCAGCCGGAGAGCTTTCTCGTAGCTCTTCATGATCGTGGCCATGCCCGGGTGCACCACCCAGAAGAGGCTGTTCCAGTCACCGGCACCACCGGCACCGGCACCGGTCGGGAGGCCGAACGGATCCAAGGCCGCTGCCAGACACCGCTCGATGTTGTCGCCGACCAGCACCGGCACCTCGACCGGCGCGAGGTTGTATCCCACGCCAGCCGTGCTGAAGTCACCGGTGACGAAACGCTCCGTCCCCGGTATCGTGGTCTGAGCGGCGGACACCATCTCGAAGACGGGGCGCTCCACGGGCGTCCGCGGGTCGGCGCCCACGACGACGGCGCCCGCGCCGTCGCCGAAGACGGCGTGCGCCACGATCCCCTCTGGCCGGGCCTCGTCAGGCGCGTGGAAGCCCATGACGCTGAGCACGTCGGCGCAGACGACGAGGACGCGCGCGCCGCGGTTGTTCTCGGCGGCGTCCTTGGCAACGCGGAGCGCTGCAGCGCCGCCTGTGCACGCCTGGAAGTAGATCATGGTGCGCTGCACGGTGGGGCTCAGCCCCAGCAGGGAGGCGACGCGGACGTCGACGCCTGGCATCTGTGCGCCGGAGCTGGTGCTGACGATGAGGTGGGTGATGTCTGCGGCCGGGCGGCCCCACTCGGCGATGGCCTTCGCCGCGGCTGCCGCGGCGAGCTCGGGCAGAGCCGCAGCGACGGCTTGTAGCCTAGCGTCGATGGATGGGATTGCAGGGTCCAGGAGCTCCGGGTGGGCATCAAGGAGTTCCTCGGTGACTTGGATGTAGCGCTTCCTCACTTCCATCCGTGCACCTGAAACCAGTTTTGGCAGAATGCCCAGAATTTTGAGAATCTTGGTGTTAGTTTTTCTTTGGGACAACTAAACTAGTCAGCAGAGATATATATAGCACGTGGAAAACAAACATTATTAGTTCTAAATTAAGCTGCGACATCATGAACATGTGTATCTTACGGTCTTAATTCCTCTGAACAAAAAATAAAAAAACCATGGACAGGTGTGGGAATCTTACATGCTTACTTCATGATGCCTTTTAGATGGGTGAGGTGGTCGCTCTTGGTGACCCGGAAGTACCAGTCGGTGAACTTTTCCTGCGGGATGCAGTTTGCCGGGTTCGCCGTGCCGACGGCGAGAACGCATGCTGGGCCATCGGCGCGCTGCGCCTGCCGGAGCTTGTTCACCCCCTCCACCGGAGCGCTGTTGGGTTGGACGAAACTAATAAAGCCATTATTATTAAATAATTGGCCGACGTGCTAGGGAGAAGTACTGGAAATTGATAGTTTGTTACCTGTCATTGCGGCGACCGGCGTTGCCGACGAAAGTAGCCGCCGGCGACGACGGCGCTGCGCCGTGGGGGCGGCGGTTGGAATCGCCGGATGAGCAGTGCTGCGCGGTCTCGTCGGGACGGGATAGCAGTGGAGAAGCTTGCGGAGACATGACGGGTGCGTGGCTGGCTTGGCTGGTGAATTTAGTTGCTATTGCCTATTGGATATACGAAGTAGGTGTAAGGGGTTTCGCTTTTCAAGCTGCTTTGTTGTGTGACAGTGTTATATATATAGGACAGTAACCTCTATCAACTTTGTCACTACGCCTCCTAATATGCCTACGTACTCTTAACCAAGCACAACTCAAGAGCTCATGAGGAGACGAATCTCCCAACCCGCTTAAAGTTGTAGATTCCGTCTCATCGCTTTTGGTTTTGCCCGCTGATGCTACCCACGAGTGTCTGGCCATGTGCTGCCTAAGCGAAATGCCATTTGGTATGTGTAAGAAATGATGCAAAGTCGTGAGACACGCATGATGTGTCCTGCGCACATGAAATTTGTGCTATGCAAAAAAATATATATAGATAGATAGGACAGGAGCTCTACCAATTAATTTTAATAACTAACAAACCGGCAACCGTCAAAGTTGTGTAGAGATGACATCTAGATTCCAAAAGTTTGAAAATATATTTTAGCTCTCTAAAGTTAGTGACGGGTCTCTCATCTATGCCTCCATGTCCATGTGAGTTCGCACCTTACCGGTGGCATAGAACTGGTAGCTGAAAGCCACGTGTTAGTGACAATGCTCACTTTAGAGACATTATATCTTTTTCACACGACGATCTCATGGGATTATAATGTGTTTCACAAGAAATTCATGATATCTACAACTTTCAAGGTTATGAAATTTTCCATTTCAAATTGTTAAGATTATCAAAATGATAATATGAAGTTTTAATAGCATATTAATCATATGCTAGGGCTTGTCATCTTAAAAAATTATATCTTTCTTGTATGATATGGGACAAACATACTTTGTATATGAAAATATATCTCCCAGAGCCCCCTTTAAAATCAGGTGGGGGTCACTCTCCCCCCCCCCGCTCTAGACTTATCAAAAAAAAATCTCTCAATAAGATCTACAACTTCCTAGTTTTGAGTTTTTTTTTTCATTTCTACAATGGTCAAATAATAATATAAAGTTTCAGCACCAGATTAATTGTGTACTAGGCTTTGCCATCTTAGAAAAATCATATCTTTCTTGTATTGTGTTGGATAAATATACCTTATGTATAAAAATTATAGCTCTCGATGAGATCAACAAACTACTAGTTTTGACTTTTCTCATTTGAGATTGTTAAGATGCTAAAAAATTATACAATGTCATTTCGTATCAATTTTTGAAAACATCTAAACAAATTCAAATAAAAACTTAAAACTATAAAGTTATAATTCTCAATTTTTCATATACAAAGTATATTTATCTAACATCATACAAGAAGTATAATATTTTTCTAATATGACAAGCCCTAGTATATTATTTCTAAGCATCTTAACTGTCTCATATGATAAACCTCAAAGTTAAGATCTCCTCGCTCGACAGCTATAATTTTCATGTAAAACTATCTACATTTGAGGTCGTACAAAAAAAGTATGATTTTTAAAGTTGAATTCTTGCCGCTAACATGTAGGTACATTTGTCATCTATGTCGTGTAGGATAGCGGTTTCGGTAATACATATTGGAACCTGGATAAAAACTGGATCCAATGAGTATGAAATTTATAACTATGTTTCAAGCATTTTTACTATAGTTCAAGCATACAATAATTAGGCCACCAAAAAAGTTTCACCATAATTGGACCATAGAAACTGCACTTATGAATTATTCCTATTAATTACAAAAAAATAGATTTAAGTCTACATCAAAAACTTTGTATTAAAGCATACTATATTATTTGTTTACTAGCTATGTATATCTACTCATGTGGAGTCCAATAAAATTAGATTTTCTATTTAATTTTTTCCTATGATTTACTATGGTTTATTTAAAGATTTAGCCAAAATAAATAAAAAAGAAAAAGATAAAAATTGTATTCATTGTAGCAAAATTATTGTTTTTGTAGCAAAACCACTATCCAAAACCGCTTATAACCGAGTCAGGAGATAAAACACATAGTTTTAAAGGTTGAGGGAGATGATTTGTTCAGTTTTAAAGTTCATGGAGAAAAAGTGGACTTTTTGCTTAAATATGATATTATGCTCTAGGCTTTGGGGCCTCAAGCTCTCGACGGGCTAGTAGGCTACTCGCGGTGGCCAGCTGAGGAGGGCTGGTGTGGCCTTATCAATGTTGAGGGTCTTCAATTCGGCCTCGGCAGGCTGGGCTGCATGATGTTCGTCATATTAACAAGCCATAACAAGCCACAAGGCTCGATTCAGATCGACTTAACTTATTTTTATGCTCGGCTGGCTTGTTACCTCATGGGACATGCATTAAAAAATACTCCCTCCCTCCATATCCTAATGAGATGACGTTTTGGATAACAACACGGTCTTCCAAATGCAACTTTGATATCTTGTTTTTATAAAAATATTTATAGAATAATGATATATGTATATTTTTATGAAAGTATTTTTAAGACAAATCTATTCATATAATTTTCACATTTGAAATCTCAACAACTTAAAAGTTATTGATAATTTATATTCCCAATATTTGACTCAAAGCTTGTTCAAAACGTCATCTAATTAGGATACAGAGAGAGTATAAACAAAAATTTAATATATATTTTTTATCTGAAGATTAAGAACAGTAATAATATCAGAAAACTCATCCATAAGCCTTAATAAATCAAATGAATAAATTAACATATGCTGACATATATACAGGTATATACTGTATTATATTACTACCATACATATATGGTACATACACTATATACTACATTTATAATCTATTATTGATTATCTATACGTCCATTTTAAATAATTTAAGACTAACTATCGTTAAGCTCACAAGCCAGCTCAAAAGTTAATTAACTACACGAGTTAAAATACTAAGGCGGTGTTTGGATCTCCTTGACAAATTGACAAAAAGAGCAAAAGAATTTCTACTTTTTGGCAAATGGATCCAAACATATAAGGTAAAAAATGACAAAAGAGCAAAAATTTGTCATTTGGCATTTGCCACTTTGGAGTGGCAAATAAAGACAAATAGAAAATCCTTCCACTCATACCCCTCCCTCGTATGCATGACATGTGAATGAGAGCGTAATTATTAGGGATATAATTGTCTTTATATGTGTCATTTGTCATTTGCCAAGGGATCCAAACACTGAGAATTGACAAAAGATTTGCCAACTTTATTTGTTATTTGTCATTTTCCATTTGCTAAGGAATCCAAACATGCCCTATCTTAGCTCATGAAAAAATATATACAAGTTTGAACCGAGCTAAGTCACTAACTACCCGAGTCTACTGCACTACCGAGCTAAGAGATTTTGTACAGCCCTATCGGCAGCCCGGAGTGTGGAACAGCGCTACAGTACCAGTGCGTGCCATGCAATCCGTGTGTGGAACAGCGCCACAAGGAGCTGTGCTGCTGGAACTCGAAGCGGGAAGGAGCGTGGATAATAGCCTAATTCTGGACGACAAATTCAAGGATAGAAATACCTTTCTATTTAATTAGATTGGTATTCAAATAATATTCTTATGAACTTCCCACCATGGAAAAAGCAGTGGATTTTAAGAGGATTTGAGTTTTCAAAAGAGGCCTAAGTTGGAGCAATTTCAATCAAAAGAGATTTGCTCAATTTCAGCACAACTAAAGAGAGTCACTGGCCAGAATATGGAATTGCATTGAAGGCTGAAAATTTTCTTAATTGACAAAATAGAACCGCCAAAGAATATAGTTTTTTGGCTATGCTGATAAACCTCCAAGAAAAGTATATTCCTTGAGAGGTTTAAAAGATTCGTTAGGGAAATTAAGCTTTTCCTTGAGTGTGAATGTAAGCCTTTAAGGAAATTACCATTTCCTTAATTATTGTTATTCTTAACCGCTGATGAAGTCCCTCCATTTCCTTGACTGTTATTCTTAATCGCCAAAAAATCAAAATTTCTTTGAGTGTTACACTGCCAAGGAAATTTACATTTTTCTTGAGGGTTATGTAGTGTGTTTGAATTGTTACACTAAACTACCAATGAGCTAGTGTTACACTAAACTTTATTGCTCCTAGCAGTGTGTTTGTACTTGGTAATACTTCAGTTCATTTCTCGGTATAATTGGTTGAATTGTTATAGCAGCTAGAAATGATTACTTAATTTGATTTGATGATCATAATGTTGTTTAAGCAGCCATTTTGAGGATGCTTTAGTTTAATGATACTAACTGTATCTTTTCGAACACCATTTCTATTCTCTTCTTTTTCTATGAGCTAGACTGATAGAATGCATACATGCTAATATATTTCATTTTGATATAGGAATTTATCAAAGTCAAGTTTGTCTTGTAGAAACTAAATCGGGTTCCTCGTGGATCTTCAAAATGGACTTATGGTCTGTGGTGTTTTGTCAGCACACCACACCGAGGCATAACTAAAGCACCCGAGCCAAGGGAGGGAAGCAGGAAGAATAAAATGTGTGGCTGGCAGCAATAAAGTGTAATAAAATGTCTATATGAATATCAAAGATGACTTTATGGACTTGGGCTCGTTTAAAGTGAAGGATGGGTCTCAAACCAGGTTCTAGCTCGATACTTGGTTGGAGAATAAGCCTCATAAAGACAAATTTCCTTCATTATTTAATATTGTAAAGAGGAAACAAGATTCTGTGGCCGAAGTGCTTAGCACAGTCCCACTAAATATTTCTTTTCGTCGAAATTTAGTGGGGGCGAACTTAACAAATTAGCATAGAATCGTTGCCTCTATACAGAGTATTAACCTAATGGAGCAAAGAGACGTTTTTGTTTGGAGTCTAAACGCGTCCAGAATCTTTACAGTCAAGTCCATGCATGCTGTGTTAATTAAAAATGGAGTTCGAGTGTCAAAAGATCTATGGCAAATAAAGGTACCTACGAAAATAAATTTTTTCCTATGGTACCTAAAAAATGGAGTGATCTTAACTAAGGATAACTTAGTTAGGCGTAACTCGATTGGTGACACGCACTGTTGCTTTTGTCATTCTCCAGAAACCATACAACATCTCTTTTTAGATTGTGTTTATGCCAAGTTCTTATGGCGCGCTGTACATATACTTTTTGGAATTCCACCTCCGGATGATATAAATGACCTTTTTATTAGGTGGTCAAAAATTTCAAGCAAGAAGTATAATTCATTGTTATTAACGGCGGCTGCGGCGCTTTGTTGGGCAATCTTGATAACCAGGAACAAAGTGATTTTTAACAAATGTAGATCAAAATCTTTCTTGCAGGTACTGTTTAGAGGAACACATTGGCTGCGACAATGGGCAAGTCCGCAAAGGCATGATGACCAGCGGGATATGTTGATCCAAGCTGGACAACACCTAGAGACGCCGGCGTTACAGTTCTTTAGATCAAATGGATGGTTGACTTCGAGAGTTATTGGTCATGTTTAGTTTAAATCTTTTTTCGTTCTGCTGTTTGCAGTCAGAGTTTGTGTTCTTTGGAGAACCTTTGTAATAATTGGTCTGATTCTATCTGTTGATAGATGAAACCAGGTATTAACTATCCTTTATCTAAAAAAAATATGAATATCAGACATATACTCAGTTCATAAGTCCATTCGCCGGTTGGCTCATTCAGTTCATAACAGTTGACTTTAGTTCATAACAGTTGACTTCAGTTCATAAGTCCATTTTGGCTCATTCTGGCTCCTACACAGTTGTCACGGCTTATACTCAGTTACAAGAGCGTGTGGGTGGCTGGCCCAGAAGGGACATAACTCATGCTTTGTAATGCCCAGTGGCTAAAGTAGTATAAGAGAGGGGAGAGTGATTCTTTTTACCATTATATACTCGAACTTAAACTCAATATAATCCCAACCGGTACCCTGCCTGTTGTATCTCTGCCTACCCCTGCTTTCTCCTTCCTCTGCTCTGATTTATGCTTACATCGGATTCCAGCGTCGACATGTTTTTTGACACATACTCCTTCAGTCCCGTAAAAAACACAATTCTTTGACTTTAACGATTCATGTTTGACCGATTGTCTTATTCAAAATATTTTAATAAATACTATTTGTTTTATTATGATTTATTTTATTGTTAGATATATTTTCATAATGACTTATTTAGTTTATTGTTTACATAAAAAATTTAGATAAGACGAATGGTCAAAGAGAAGTGGTAGCAGTCAAAGAATTACATTATTTATGGGACGGAGGGAGTATATTGTTTGCTTCTGCAAGAAACGGTAAGGGGTCTGCAGCACAAGATTAAAGCACAAGGTACATGGTCATGAACCTAGTATGTTACTAAGTTTAGCTCCTAGGATATTTAGCTCCAAGTGGCTTAGGTGTAGGATACATGACCCTGTTCATCAGTACTATTTTTCAGCGAACGAACAATGTTTTTTTCTCACAACAATTCAGCATAAGGAGTCAACATAAATCAAATTTCAACGTAACAAATAGGGAGCTCAAACTCCTCCGTGATCTCTATTGTATAGATACAACGGTACTATGTTTATATCGACACTGAATATAGTAATGGTATGTTGTAGGATAAAATCATTTGACAAATTCGATTTATGGGACGTAAATTCAAATGGTATCTATGATTTATATCTGACATCAGTTTTCTTATCCTTGTCCTTGACTGATTATGATTGACGGTTTGGTGGTGAAGGATTATTTTCTTGGTGATTTTAGGATTTTCTTGGTTGCTTTTTGCATTCAAGTCTATTCAAAATTGTAGTAGTAGATGCATTTTTAGTCTTAGATTGTTCACCGCCTTGCTTACATTCTTTGTTGCAATTTTGCTAGATCTTGTATTTGAGATATTTTGTTATGCAAAAAATATGTTACAATGCCCTTTTATTGCATCTTAAAAAATTGTTATAGAGCACCCACGTATTACACATGAAAAAGCATAAAAAAATATTTTTGCATTTATGTTATACCAAAATGAGTAAACCATTTTTAAAATTATATGGTTGAGTCACAAAAGCTAAAAAATATATCAAAACAATTAGAGCTCCAAGCTAAATGGATTCACCTTACGCTCTGCATATAGTGAAGTTGATGGAACATAGCAGTCCCATGGGGTTTCTAATAGTATCTCCAACGGTCTTTAAATTCACTCTTTAAATCCTCATTTACACTACTGCAAAATAAATAGATGAAATTGCTTTTCAAAGATGAGCAGCATGCCTGCCTCAGAGGTTTCGTTAATGTTAATCCGAATTTTTGGAGGCAGGCACCATGCCTGTCTCTAAAAATAAAATACAAAAACTAGAAAAGGGTTGTTGGAGAGCGTTGGCCTGAGCTCGCTAATGCAGCCGCCGCCATCTTGCGATGTTGCCGCCACTGTCGTCCTTGCGGGATCTAGGTTGTTCTCTCACCGAAGCCACCCCACCACGCTACATCACTAGTAGAGAACATGTCTTTGAACGATATGCCAATATGGCTTTAGTCCCGGCATTTTTTGCGGCCGGGACTAAAGGGTGTTGCCCAACGGCTAGTA
>CM039133.1:37559230-37575134 GCA_022036555.1 Microstegium vimineum
TAAAACCCCATAGTTAAAACTTAAGTTTTTCCCCTTTTAAACTAGCCTTTGGGGGTTTCCCACAGTAGCCCATGGGTTTCCTTTGGAGTATTGAAAAAAGGAAATAAGCATTTTTTTTTTTTTTTTCCTACTTTTTCAGTGCCCAAAGGATGCCACCAAATTTTAAAGTGGCAATTAAAAAGGGGAAGTTTTTGGGGTTTGGCAACCCCTTCCTAAAGGCCCAGGTTTTTGCATGTCCAAGCGTGTCGCGAGAGAATCCTTGCTTGTTCCCCCGGTTTTTTCATCAACGTTTTAAAGTGTGTTATCGCAAAATTTTTAGTTATGTGCTTTGGGAAATTCAAGACAGTGACGTACACTCAAAAGGGGGCCAGTAAGGTAGTTTCCAAAAAGATTGATTTTTTTCCCAGATACTATGGTTGGCGCTGTATCCCCCCGTCCCCCTTCCCAAGGCCCAACATTTGTGATTTTTTGCTTAATTCTTGAAGCAGTTTTTTCCTGTCTCGATATTTTTGGAGGTCCACGTTTTCAGTAGTTTTTAAAAAATCTTTTGAATTCCTACGGTAAGGGGGGAATCATGACGTAGGAACCCTTACGGTGCCCCATGTGGGCCCTTTCTTCCGGGTTTTTTGGGTAGATGTGTAGCATTAGTCTCGCCCAAAAGCACTCATCCCTTGTGCGGGATTGAGGGGGAGCTATACCTTGCGAGGTGCTCCAACGAGGACTAGGGGGGAGTGTCGACTCCTCGATACCTCGGCAAAACATCGCCGTGTCAAGCATCTCTTTTTTCTTAGCTCTTTTTTACCGCATTACTTTCCGCACTTGTTCATTATTTCATACTAGAATTGTGTAGGAAGTTTTCGCTTTCCTTTGGGTTGCTACCGCTTTCTAGCTAGGGCACACAAGCGGTAGGCACTAGGGGGTTAATTGGCTCTTTATAGGTTTAATTCTTGTTTAGAAGTTAAAAAGAGCCCAATTCACCCCCCCCCCCCACTTGGGCATCTTGATCCTTTCACCTTCATAGAACCATAGTTAAACTTAAGTTCTCTCATGTTAACTAGCCTCTTCGGGTTCCCACAGTAGCCACTCGGTACTTTGAGATCATTGAAGAAAGAAATAAGCATTTCTTTTTCCTACTTTTTCAGTGTCCATGATGCCACCGGAAGTTTCAAGTGCAATTCTCAAGAGTTATTGGTGCAACTCCTTCCTGAGGCCCAGGTGTTGCATGTCCAAGCGTGTCGCGAGAGAATCCTTGCTTGTTCCCCCGGTGTTCATCAACGTGTTAAGTGTGTTATCGCACACATTTTTAGTTATGTGCATTGGATCAAGACAGTGACGTACACTCAAAAGTGGCCAGTAAGGTAGTTTCCAGAAGATTGATTTTTTCTTCCAGATACTATCGGTTGGCGCTGCTACTGCCCCGTCACCCTTCCAAGGACAACATTTGTGAGTTTGCTTAATTCTTGAAGCAGTTGTTTCCTGTCTCGATACTTTGGAGGTCCACGTTTCTCAGTAGTCCCATTAAAATCTTTTGTATTCCTACGTAAGGGTGATCATGACGTAGGAACCTACGGTGTCCCATGTAGACCATCTTCCTGTTTTCTGGTAGATGTGTAGCATTAGTCTCGTCCAAGCACTCGACACACCCAGTGTATCCGTTTGTCTTCTCTCCAGACAAGGAACCTCGCCCTGGTAGGTCGGTGATTGTAGCGATAAGTACAGCCTTTACCGTGACATGTTCTTTTTTGTACTCATCCCAGACATCCTTCACACCCGTCTCCCAAATATGTAGTAGTTCATCGATCACTGGTTGTAGAAGCACATCAATATCATTACCAGGTTGCCTTGGTCCTTGGATTAGTAATGGCATCTGGACGTATGTTCGTTTCATACAAAGCCAGGGTGGAAGGTTGTATATACATAGCGTCACTGGCCAAGTGTTATGATTGGTTCTCACCTGGTCAAACTGGTTCATCCCATCCGTACTCAAAGCAAACCACAGATGCCTTACCTCTCCACCGATGTTCTTATAGAACATAGTGTTGATAGTCCTCCAGTCCGACCCATCGGCGGGGTGTCTCATCATTGAATCTTTCTTTCGCTCTTCGTCGTGCCAACGCAACAACTTGGCTGACTTCTCATTTGCAAACAACCTATGCACTCGTGGAGCTATAGGAAAATACCATACGGACTTTACTGGCCCTCCTCTGGTCTTGCTTCCATCATTTGATGGCCCTTGCTTGTATCGGGGAGTTTTACACTTGGACATGCATCCAAGTCTTTGTATTTCTCTCCACGGTACAATATGCAGTCGTTGAAACACGCGTGGATTTTCTCAACCTCGAGGCCAATTGGGCAAATCATTTGCTTCGCAAGGTAAGTCTTTTTTGCTAACTCAGCCTTCGGGAACAATTTATGTAGTATAACTAACAAGTTATCGAAGCCTTTACCACTCAACCCATTCGTTGATTTGAACTCCAATAGCATGATGTTGGCTTCCAGTTTGCTTATTGGGCAGCACGGAAATAATGGTTGTTTTTGCATCCTTTCTCATCATCTCCAGTTTTTTCAACTGTGAAGCACTAAGGAATCCCCCATGCACATCATGTAGAAGCTGTGAAATGCCATCATTTTCCTCAGTGTCGTCAGCTAATGTATTCATAAACACATCATTATTGGTAGGCACATGTTCTGTGTACTCATGAACAAGCAATAATGCATTTAGGGATACACTAGGCATGGGCACATCATCATTAGCATTTTGACCAACCTCCCCATGCAAAGTCCAAATCGTGTAGTTTCTCATGAACCCCTTGTGATCAAGTGCAAATGTATATGTTCCACGTCGTCCCATTTTCTCGTATTTTTGTAGTCTTTGCATGGACAGAATACAAGATGTGAGTCCCCAGCATTGGCTCTAGCTCGCTTGATGAAATCGTCGATGCCCGTCAAGTATCGTGGGTCTGTATGTGGCAGATCGTACATCAACCCTCGAGCCATGTCTGCACTGATAAAATGGACAGAGCAGAGAAAACATAGGAACATATTAATAGGAGCATTTTTAAACAATATTTTTTCTTTATAATTTGAATTTGGTCGCGCTATAAAAAGTGAGACAACAAAATAGCATGCATGGTATATTAAATGTGAGTATTAAATGCATGCATGGAGTATTAAATGTAAGTATTAAATGCATGCATGCATGGGGTATTAAATGTAAGTAATAAATACCGAATCTATTCCACATCCCATCAAATCTTTAATACATGCATGGAGTATTAAATGTAAATAATAAATATAACTATTTACAATTTTTTATCCATAATTTTCGGGACGGATCTTTCGGACCTAGCTACTCAATGATTATAACAATAATTTGCCAATAAAAACAAAGTGCTACAATTTTTCTAAATACTTTTGGATCTAAAAGGTACAAAAAATTGACACAAATTGCAACATCTCTCTTCTTGATCATGAAAACTAGCATAGCTCTAAACTATAGATTTACACACACAAAAACAATGTAAACCAACAATTCTAAAGAATTAAGCTTGTTACTAACCAAGAGCAAGAAGATATGAGGATCCAGGAGTGAAGAGGAGCCAAAAATGGAGATCAAGAAATCCACCAGCCGCAACAATGGAGAGAGGGAGCTCCAAGCACTGTTCTGTACTGTTGAGCAGAGAAGGGAGAGAGGAGATCGCGTGCTTTATACTGTACCCAACATCACTGTCGGTTCTAGCCACGAACCGCAGTGAAACACCACATCACTACCGGTTGGTGGCTTAAACCAGCAGTGACAGGGCCGAGAGGCATCACTGCCGGTTCAAGCCACGAACCGGCAGTGATATGGTGTTTCACTGCCGGTTCGCCCCTGCCCCCAATAATTGGGGGTCTGTCAGAGGATGAACCGGCAGTGAAGAGGCATCACTGCCGGTCCAAACAAAACCGGCAGTGATGGGCCGACAGTGATTGTCGTTTCTGTAATAGTGTTTGTTCATTCTGAAAGTAATTTTTTTTGTTTGGCCAGGTACCTCGCTCAGATCGTGTCTATGCTAATGAGTGTATACCAGCGGAGAATTACTTAAAAACAATCTAGCAGGTATGGGATTAAAACAACCCTCATCTAATAAAAGTATTTGAATATTAACTTGTAATTTTCTCATGAAATGATATCATGGGCTGTTGAACAGTTTACAAATTAGATTGTTTACCTGGAAGTGAGCATTGTACCTAACTTTAGTCAACAGAATATGGGGCATAATGCTCATTCAATCAATCTGTCTAAAAGTGACACTGTTATTTTATAAAAGATTATGAACAACAGTAGATCAGTTTGACGAATTGACTCACTGCTAGACACAGTTTAAGTCGATTGCAATATTACTATCTGGACTGTTTTGTTACCTCAGATGGAATGAGAAACTGTCTAACAATTGACTCCTACTGATTGCATTTTCGTCTTATACTCATATTCCAGAATGCTAAGGAGGGTCTAGCAGAGGAGAAAACTCAAAAACAATTCTTCGAGGTACGGAATTTAAATAACACTTTCTTATGTGCTTGTAGATCACCTGATATAATGAACTATTGAACAGTTTAGAATTTAGACTGTTTACCTGGAACCTGGTTGTATTTGTTGCTTTGCTTAGTACTTGTAGATCACCTGAAATGATATCATGGACATACTGAGTTGAGAGTATTAAACTTTTGCATATTTTCATAATAGATCTTACTTGGCTTTCATAGAGGTAGCCCAATGTTCTACTCACCTCAAATATTTATCGCTGAAAGTCACAGGTAAAGTAATTTTTTACTTCATTTTCACAGGTAAATGTACTATTGGAATTTGATAATAAGTATTTATCTCCAGGATGACGACCAGGATGCCGATATCGCGATGGAGACGACGTTTAGGGTTCCCGAGCCCGAGCGATGGGGCATCAATCAGCAGTAGGACAGCGGGATGGCGACGACTTTGGCTGTCACGCGAGACATAGGGGGTACTCGGACGCGAGAGATATGGGATATTCGGAGTCGTATTTGTAGACCGTGATTATTTTCCTGTGATTGCTCTTTGTTTCGGTTTTTGTAGACCGCGAGGAGCTGTTTGTAATAATTTCCTTTTGTTTTCCTTTGATTGCTCTCTGTTTCCTTTTTGTAGACTTTGATTGTTTTGTTTCCTTTTGTTTTCGAACTATCATTTGATTTTAAATAATCGCACTGACGGCCCACATGTCGGCGCTTTACGAAAAAATTCCACAGGGGGTTTTCAATGATCGCACTGATTGCCCACCTGTCGGCACGCGCCACAAGGATCGCACGGGGATTGTAGGCGCACGGGCCGAAGCCGTAGGTCGCACGAAGGCGAAAGTCTTCCTTTTGCGCTTTTTAAGTTGGGGAGATGTTGAGATAGTAACTGGTTTCAAAATGAAAAAATTGTCAATAACAAAGTTGTAGAACTCATTGATATCTATAACTTTTGTTTCGGTCAGTTTTTAATGCGCCTTTGTTTGAATAATTTAAAATTTTAATTTCAAAATATTAGAATTTCAAAAAAAATAGGATAGTAATATATTTGAAATGAAAAAGTCGTCAATAACAAAGTTGTAGAAGTCATTGAAATATAAAACTCTTATTTGGGTCATTTTTCAATACAACTTTGTTTGAAAAGTTCTAAATTTGAATTTCAAAATATGGGAGCTTTGAATATAATTTTAGGATACTAGCTGATTTCAAATGAAAAGTCATCAATAATAGACACGAAGAACTCATTGAGATCTATAACTTGTTATTTGGTCATTTCAATATCCAACAAAGTAGTAGCATACATTATTCACAATTGGCTAAATCTTTCATAATTTCACGTAACTACATGTGATTCGTGGACAATGTATACTGCCATGTTATTATAATCTTTTTTTTATGTATATATTATGTAATAAAATATGTTACCATGCAAATTTGTAGATTATGCTTGTAGTACTTTTCAATTCTTTAAAAAAATCTCGGATGGGTAATATAAAATAGAACTTTGTTATGTTTTCAGGAGTGATATGCATATTTTACCCAGGGTCACTGTCTCTTGGCTCAAGACGCTTTACTTGAAGATTAGAACGTGTATTTTGGCTATTCTGATAAATGCTTTGTCTTTATATATGTATGTATGTATTTTATTCGAGATATGTAATGAACACTATGCTTGATACTATATAATTTGTCGTTTTATGTGTGATGATTTTTGTCAAATATATGGTGTAGATGTGGTTTTGTTTTTAAAACTAGGTATGACAGGGTGACATCTAAGCAGTGGTACGGTTTGTTTACATGTGTCATACTCATAATAAATTAGTGATACATTATCCCAAGTGCATGGTAAATATAGTTTGCACACGTAGTACTTATGTCGATGTCAGCTATACAGACACGAAAGACAAATTTGAGGTAGGAGGAAGAATCTCCTAGCAAGCAATACTAAGATGCCCTATTTCACAAACAATTGTCCGCGTCACTATATATATATATATATATATATATATATATATATATATATATATAATCAGGCATCGATCATTGTTTTTGATATGAGATCATTGCTACAAAAATTAATTCATAAATATTTGACAAAAAACGTTTTTGAGAAGGCACTGTCATCTGGTAAGAAACTAGGTGAGCTTCGTTGGAGTATTAGTACTAATCCATTTTCTATTCGAGCTCGGGCATACAACACTACTACAGGAAGGACTTTTTGCCCCAGGACTAAAGGTCCCTTCCAGTTAAAAAAATAATGCCTCCCACCAACTCGACGCGCACAAACCACCTCACCTAGTAAACACATCTATTAATTGAGCAGACTCTTCCCTTTTGAACCACCAATCGAATGACCTTTAGTCCCGGTTCGTAACACCAACCGGGATCAAAGGGTCTATCTTTAATCCGGTTGATATTTCTAACCGAGACTAAATGTTCTAGACCACCAATCGGAACAAGACTTTTTAGCCCCGGTTGGTCTTATCAACCGGGACTAAAGATCTATTAATCCTGGACGTAAAATTTTTCGAGACTAAAGGTTATTTTAGACATTGACCAAAACTCTGTTCTCTAGTAGTGCAAGTTTCATAAATAAATAAACTAATAACTGAGATCTAGAAGAGACATGGAAAGCCGGTTTATCACGGTGCTGAACGAGATCACGATCGAGATGCTGATGGACATCTTGCAGCGCTAAGCCCGCATGTGGAGTGCGGCCCCGTCGAACGGTGAAGCGATGGGGTGTATGGGTGCTGCGGCGTCAGCAGACGGTGGAGAGTTGAGAGCCCGCAACAGGAATAGGTAGATGCATGCGAGGGAGTGCCGCTGCCTTTGTCGTCTGCTTTTTCCCCGTGTGGAGACCAACAGGGACGCCCGCGGCTTCACGCGGACCAATCAGACGACTAGAAATTCGATTGTTTCCGGAGGCTAAAACAACCCGTTATCAAATAGCAATTCTCTTAATTAATTAATATGATTTTGTTTTTCACTGTCATCGTCTTATGTATATACACATCATAGAAAATTAGTGGCCCGTCATTAATTCACTTGCTATGTACGTGCATGGATCCATGCCTCACATACGCGGGGGAAGGTTTCTTTGAATGGAGGTGAGCTTTCCTCCAGAGAAGTAATTCACATGCTTGTCATAGAAGGCCTCCAGATAAGTTTATTTCTAGTAGGCCCGTCATGTAGCGCTGCAGAAGAATAAAATAATTTATGTACTTCTCTTTTAGACCCATGGGTTCTTATGTACTTTTATATACCGTTTATGTAATGACACGCTATGTGCTACTGATGCTGCCATCACATGTATGAAAAAATTGATCCTGTCATACATGTGATTTGCACCCGGTTTTATCCTTAAAAATGTAGTGTGACACTGACTCACTAAACAAGTTCGACGCCAAGAAAACCCAATTGCAACTCTTACATATAAAAGCAACATTTAGGGTTTCCACTATCCATTCCTCAACTCCCTCTCTCTTTCTTTGAATTTCACCAAATCTCATAGCAGTGTCATAGCTAGCTCTAGGCCGTCAATATCCCACTGATGGCAGCACCCAGACAGACTACTTACTATAGCCAAGGGGGCACGCATCTGGAGAGACGAGGAGATCAAGGGGTAGCGGTGGCACGACGACTCATCCTAGGGGCACACAGGTGCGGTGGGGCAGCGATCCATTATTCTGGGACCTTGGGTCATGCAGGTGCAACGGCTCATCTTGGGGTGGACAAGTATGGCGGTGCGACGATCTGTCATAGGTCATGATTAGGCGGTGGTGCTTGTCTAAAGGCACAGCAGTGTTGGCAAGCTCTTGCGAGCTCCACAGTGGTGGCCCCGGAGATGGATCCACTAGTACAGAACACGCCTTTATTCCCGGTTGGGAAACCCCTTTAGTCCGGGTTTTTCAACCGGGAACACGAATACGGGACTAAAGGTGGCACCCTTTAGTCTCGGTTCTGGAATCGGAACTAAAGAAGGCACTTTAGTCCCGGTTCGTAATACGAACTGGGAGTAAAGGGTGCTTCCCCACGTGCAGCCCTGCTGGCAACTTTAGTCCCGGTTCTTATTATTACGAACCGGAACTAAAGGTCCGTCTCCTTTTTGTCCTATTTTTTCTTTTTCCTTTTTTTGTTTCTTTTCATTTCATATTAGATAGGGTTTTATAATATGTTTTTGAAGGCGCATTCTATGTTGCTATATATATACGCGTATATATTTTGAGCATATATAAAGGACATAATTATAGTACGAAACTATATATATATTATATTACTAGAGAGGTAATTAATATTACACAATTTATATACACACGAGATATGTCTTTGATATTGGATAACATCTAATACAAATTAGACTTAATCTTGGTTGGGCAAGATTTTTTCTTTCTTTTGGGTCGTAGTAGTGCTCTCCATTGGGTTGTATGACTTCGTCCACAATAAATCCTGCAATCGTCTCGACAATTGCATTGATCTTGTCTGATTGTAGAACCTTTGCCGCCAACCAATCAGACTTCAGTTTGAATCAAAGTAAAGAAAATGTATTAGTATAGATATATATATATATATATGACTAACTACGAATAGGTACCAACAATAGTAAGAAATCAATTGTGAAACATACCTTAAGCTTCTCTAGTATAGGTCTACTCGTGCACGCCTTGATGAACTCACAAACATAGTATCCGCACAAATTATTCTCCGGTTCCTGCCGCAAACACCACTTTACGAGAAAAAGAAACCTCTCGTTATCTAGTGAAGACATACTCACATTATCAAGTTCATGAAAACTATATATATATAGCTAGTAGTACTTACTTGGGTTAACACTACGTTCAGTGGCGCTTTACGATCAGTGCGGTGATCTTGAATGAATTTTTCCCAAACACTAGCAACAAAGTTTTGAAGATTGTTAATTAACCTTCAAGATTTAAGAGAGCAATAAAGAATTTGGTTCGTGGCCGATATTAAATTACCTCTGGATAATGTCTATCATGTCTTGATAATCGGCTCGATCTTTTCTCAACGAATCTAATATTATTAACCGATTATTGTCCAGATAGATGACCATCAAGATCCAGTGAAAGCTGCATATATGTTTATAGCATATGAAGTCATATAATTCAATAACTATATATGGGTCAAGTAATTAAGGGAAATAAAATGTGCACACTCACTTGAAGTTATACGGGAAGAGTATCGATTTCTTGTCCTTTTGGTGAACTAAGAACCTCATGAGATTCTTCTCTACTTGAGGTCACCAATTAGACTCGGGAGTAACTTGGTCTTCGAATACAATGTATGGATCAACAAAACCGATAGTATTGTCCTTTATTTTTATGAGCCTATTCATCTCATGTCTACATACATATATAGTGTAAGGATCACTCTATATATACAGCACATGCATGTTACTTTAGTAATAATAGAAACAATGCAATCACACTTACAGACAAAAGCAGCTGAGGAGAGATTTGTCGAAGGCATCATGGTGGCATAGTTGATGTAGTTCTGAGAAGTTAATATGTATGATGTCATCGCCATGGAAGAAGTGTCGTTGTCTGATTCTAAGAAGAAGCCATTGCTCGTTCCTTTTACATGCCTCTAAGTACCACTTGTTCAACATGTGTGTCGTGATCTCTTTGTGCGGCATCAGTGTTGAATAAACTATTGCCATATTTATAAATCTTCCAAGGATCAACTTCTAGGGCAGAGTCGATTTCGCCACCATAGAGAAGTTGGTTTATGTCAAGACCAGTTTTGATGTAGAAAGTAGCAAGTTGCTCTATGTTGACCTCTCCATCTTGGTTCATAAATGTTCCATACTCATCACGAACAACTAGTGGAGGAATTGATTTTGATGAGTCTCCGAGTTGTGTAACATATTTCCCTGCTTTCTTCTTACTTGCTGTCGCCGCCTTCATGAGAGTGCGGTCATAGTCTGTTGTTGGCGGTGGCTTACGAGATTCACGCAACTCTTTCTTCTTTTGGTCCAGCTTCTTTCTTAGTTCTTTCTGAAGAAGGTAGTGCGGCTTTGGAGGGTTTCGCCTAGCTTCATTTTGCTTTCTCAAAATTTAAAAGAACTGTGCTACTTGTTCTTTAGAACTAGCAATAATTTCTTCATTCGTCTTTTCATAAGGCAGGTTTTGGGGAATAGGCTTTGTTTTACTCCCGAAGGCTGCCCTCTTCGCCGATTGGGATGAAGACTTCGTCGATTGTGACGGGGCAGACCTCTTAGACCGCAGACTTATTTGTCAACTCAGGCTGAGGTGGCGGAGGGGTTGGAGACCTCCTTCCCGGGTGTTGGAGATCGCCTTGGAGACGGCTGCTGCGGCGGCGGTGTTGGAGACCTTCTTGCCGGTGTTGGAGATCGCCTTGGAGACGGCTGCTGCGGCGGCGGCGTTGGAGACCTCCTTGTTGGTGTTGGAGATCGTTGCCTTGGAGACGGCTGCTGCGGCGTTGGAGACCTCCTTGGAGACGGATGCTGTGGCGGCGGCGTTGGAGACCTCCTCGGAGCACTATGCTGATCCGAGGATCTGCTGCTATATATGACAAAACAAAATTAGAGAACATGAGTGTATACATGTTTAGTCAGTATATAAAATTGCTCACAAGACTATCATATGTACCTATGGTGAGGTAGTTTAGGAGGCGATGCCCTGGGAATAACAATGTATCTCTTGCGCCATAGAATAAATGCATGCTCCGCTTCTCCGAGAGTCTTCTCCCCATCACCTCCTGGAATGTCAAGAGCCACTCTGTTGAATCCTTTAAGAACTCTATCCACGGAGACGCTAGCATATCCAGGTGGTATTATTTGAATGCATTCTTGGTGTTCTAGTAGGGTCAATAGGGGAAACAACACCGGCAGCAACCATGATGTTGTCATTATCCTTTGGAATGTGCAGCTCACATGCGGTAAGAGGTATAGTAATGTCATCCACAGGGAAGCGCAAGCCTACGTCATCTAGTAGCTCTATGGAAGCACAACTACTTAGAATCTGGTTAGTAGGGCTACCTCCCGGCTGTGATGCTGACGACTATCGTTGTGAAATATTACTCAATGCTATTTGCAATAGTCGTTTAATTTCTTCCTGCATCCTCGATTCATTAGTTTTTTCTCGGTCCTGAGATTCAAGGACCGCCATTTCCAACCTTCGCAACCGCTCGTTCTCCTCATCCTTCTTTCTCGGGCGGCTTTTGTATGTGGTTGTGTCCTCAGGAAAGCCATGCTGCCAAGAGATGGCCCCTTTGCCTCTTGTTCTTCCACCGTGTTCAGCTGTTTGGAGGGCATATGTTAGTTCATCCTTTTCTCTGTTCGGCTTGAACGCACCACTAGCAGAAGCCATTATAGCCTGACAAAGTCTTTCTGATGCCTCCCGAATCCTTTCACCATACACTAACCCCCCGGTTTCTAGGTCAAGTGATCCACCATATGCAAAGAATCAATTCTTACAGCGTTCGGGCCCATCAAGTCATATCTGAAGTTCACATATCTGAAGTTCACATATATATAAGTCTATCTCAAATTCATAGGTTGAGATGTGGAAAAAGGATTCCATGGATTCTTTCTCCCCAGCTTATGTAAAATTATAGGCTTTAATTAACAGATTCTATGGATTCTTCTTCCACAACTATAGTTTATACTATGAATTTAATTCCGGGAATTTTAAGGAGCCAAACGGGCCCTAATAGATATCCTTAAAAATGAAGGATATCTAATATAAATTCTAGTTATAAAAACATTTGCACATTTGCATATCTATCTATATACATTAAGGATCTCACACAAACACACATTTGCACATTTAAATTTGCATATCTATCATCTATATATATATATATATTAATGCATCTAATATATTTATGAGTCTATCTATATATAGAAGGCATTTAAATATATATTTAATTATTATATATTTACATATAATTAAACATTTAGATATTTAATACACTCTCCATTTAGATAAATTAAACATTTAGATATACATGCATTTAGATATATATATATATATACACACACACACTTCCCATTTATATAAATTAAACATTTAGATATACATTTAGATATATACACTCTCCATTTATATATGACATTTATTAGTTAACCTAGTAATAATATACACATTTATATATAATTAAATTACATTTGCATAGAAATTAATAAATATATATACACACATACAAACTATACACACACACCCACCAGCAGATCGAGCACGGCGGCGAGGACGACTTGGCTGGGGCCGGCACGGCTGTGCGCGTAGGGACGGCCGAATCCGCGCGTAGGGGAGGCTTTGGTGGCGCAGCGTGGCGCCGCCGGCAGAACGGATGGCCGGCGCGCGGCGGTGTCCGGAAAGCGATCGAGGGCGCGCGCGGGGCGCACGTGTGTGGAGGGCCGGCGCGGTCGGATCGGGGACGACGCCGGAGGCCGTGGCGGCTGAGGCAGCCGGGCGCGTGGCAGACGACAAGCTTGACGTCGGGGCGCCGCCGTACGGGGCCGCCGGCAGATGACGACGTAGAGCGAGGCGGCGGCGGCAGGTCGCGCGGACGAGCTGGGCAGCGCGACAGCCGCGCGGACGAGCTGGGCGGCGCGCGCGGAGTTTGCTCGGCGGGCGTCCGGAGGCGGAGGGCCGGAGGAGGGCGCTGGGGCACCGCCGGCAGACGAGACAATGGCGGCAGAGGAGGGCGCGACGTAGTTTGATGAGCTGAGGACTTAGCGGATCGAGCGGGGGGCGCAGGGAAGGGGGCTTTATAGTCTGAGACCTTTAGTCTCAGCTGCTAACCCGAACGCGACTAAAGGACCTTTAGTTGTAACACCCTAAATTTTACTTTATGAAAAATAGGAATAAAATGTTTTATTTTCGAAATTTGGTGCTCATGAAATCCTAGGAAATAAAAACTTTTTAGGAAATTAAAAGTTCCTTTTTGGTAGAAACATGTCGGAGCATTCATGCCATTGCATTGTTTAATTGTTTTGTTTGGCAAGTTTCAAAATTCAATTTGGTATTCAAAACTTTATTCGAAAATGTGTTTGGAAATTTCAAAATAAAAAGAAAAAGTCAAAAAAACCCCTTGCCTCCCTATCTGGCCCGAGAGCCTGGCCTCTCTCCCCCTCGGCCCGATCCTCCCTCTCCCTCGGCCTTTCTCGCGCGCAAGGCCCACTCCAGCAGACCGGCCCACTCTGCTCTCCTCTCTCTCTCTGGCTCACTAACAGCCCGGTCCCGCCCTTTCTCTCGCCGATAGATAGGTCCCACCTGTCAGATACATCTCTCTCCTTTCCTTCTTTCCTTCCCTCCCTTTCCTTTCTTCCGCGCCTACGGGATCCTCCTCGCCGTACGCGCTTGGGCCCCGGGTTGATCTCTTTTCCTTCTCTGCGAAGCTTCCGAATCGACCGCCGCGCACCACCTCTCCCCTTTACCTTTCTTTCCCTCGTCCCCTTCCTTCTTCACGCGCCGCCGCCTTCCTTTTCTGCCGAGCGCGACGCCGCCGCCGAATCCTCCCTTCCTTCTCGGTGGATCACCCTCGGGGCTATATAAGGCCACGTACCGCGCCCTCCGCCTTCACACCGCCCCCTCGGAGCTTCGCAGACGCTCAGAGCCGCCGTAGAACATCGCCACCGCCGCGAGCCGCGAGCACAGACTGCCGCCGCCGTCGTCCCGCCGCTGCACAGCCCCTCTGCTCCATCCAGCCGCTCTCCGAGCTCCGCAGCTTGGTAAGAAAGCTCCCAGACACCCCGAAACCTCCCTACGCCCCTCTCTTACCTCCGCGTGAGATCGCCGGATGTCCCGAGCCGCCCAATCGCGGGCACCGCCGCGTTCGTCGTCCAATCGGTCCGACCGATAGCCCCTTCGTACTCCCCGTCTCTCCCTCGGTCTCCCGGTACTTCTCGCGTTGAGAATCGAGCACTGAAACGGCGTTTAGCTTCGCGCCGCCACAACCCGGCCATGGCGCCGCCGTGCTCCTACTCTGTTCCGGCAGCCGCGCCGTCGTGCCCCAACCCTGCGTCGTCCGATCTGGCACGGACGACTGGGATTAGATCCCCCGAAGGGTTACGCCCCCGGTCCACGGTAGACCGGTGGACCAAGGTGAAGGAATACAAAGTTGCTACGCTAGCCGGAAAACAAAACTTTTCGACCTCATAAACCAGGATCTACTGCTAGTTACAGGTTACGGGATTACCACTAGACGCGCAGGTGCAGCGGAAGATGACTTGATGTAGTCGGTGCGCGTCGTAGCAGGCAGTGCAGTTGCGTGGTCGTCCGTCTCAACGTCCCCTTCGCGCGGTTCGTCCTTGTGCTCCAGATGCAGCACCTCCGAGGAATCCCACACGTGCAGGGAGGAAGCGTTGCGCCTCCGGACTGCTAGGTCCACGAGGAGCAAAAGGCGCGAGCATGGGGAGGCGACGGCGGCTGCCTAAAGGCGTGGGTCAAACTTGCCCCGTGCCCACCCCTTGCTTATATAGGCGTCCTAACGAGCCCCCACGGTGGAGGCCCATTAGAAACCCTAAACCTAGTCTAATTCGGGTCCAACCCGAATTAGGCTTCCAGCCCCTTAAGCGTGCGACCCTATAGGCTCATGCATACATAGACATGGCTCAAGTACTCTACTCGAACCAATAGTTGATAGCGGCCTCTAGCAAGGCATGTCAACTCCTATGCATACGCTATGATCATATCAGACGAACCACTATGACCATATACAAGTTATTCCCTTCGCCACTCGATATATGGTTCAACTCGTGGGTTAACACTTAACCCAAGCACGGCCATGCATTTGTTGATCCAATCACATGAGTGATCCAGTGATATCTCTCACGAAGAAAAGGGGCAAATTCTATCTTGATTGTCTATATCTCACAGCATGTTTCCCGACCACCCAAGGACCACCTTTTATAACTACCCAATTACGGAGTAGCGGGTTTTATAGTCTCTAAGTAGATGTTTCACATCTTTGAGTACATACCACAATCTCAGGTCTAAGGACATAACGTACATGACATGAATAGAGACTTTCTCTTGTTGGGTCAGTCCAGCCTACATGTCTCACATGTGCCCACATTATTAGTTTGACATCTCCATGTCATGACTTGTGAAACATAGCCATCAACTAATACATGTGCTGGTCTAATATTCAAGTGTGCTCTTACAAGAATGCCGACCAGGGACAACTTTTGAATAACCATTCAGGTAATTGATTCCACAAACAATTTACATAATTGTCGATCAATACTAGTTGTCTATAATGGATATTCTCAGAACACTTTATTAATCATGGATACAATCGGAATATAATCATCTACATGATTAGCTCTAGGGCATATTCCCAACACAAGGTCCCCCGCGCATCTGCATAGACCCCTGGACCCTCCTAT
>CM039133.1:37575234-37621976 GCA_022036555.1 Microstegium vimineum
TATATATATATATATAATATATATATATATATATATATATAGTGACGCGGACAATTGTTTGTGAAATAGGGCATCTTAGTATTGCTTGCTAGGAGATTCTTCCTCCTACCTCAAATTTGTCTTTCGTGTCTGTATAGCTGACATCGACATAAGTACTACGTGTGCAAACTATATTTACCATGCACTTGGGATAATGTATCACTAATTTATTATGAGTATGACACATGTAAACAAACCGTACCACTGCTTAGATGTCACCCTGTCATACCTAGTTTTAAAAACAAAACCACATCTACACCATATATTTGACAAAAATCAATCACACATAAAACGACAAATTATATAGTATCAAGCATAGTGTTCATTACATATCTCGAATAATAATACATACATACATATATAAAGACAAAGCATTTATCAGAATAGCCAAAATACACGTTCTAATCTTCAAGTAAAGCGTCTTGAGCCAAGAGACAGTGACCCTGGGTAAAATATGCATATCACTCCTGAAAACATAACAAAGTTCTATTTTATATTACCCATCCGAGATTTTTTTAAAGAATTGAAAAGTACTACAAGCATAATCTACAAATTTGCATGGTAACATATTTTATTACATAATATATACATAAAAAAAAGATTATAATAACATGGCAGTATACATTGTCCACGAATCACATGTAGTTACGTGAAATTATGAAAGATTTAGCCAATTGTGAATAATGTATGCTACTACTTTGTTGGATATTGAAATGACCAAATAACAAGTTATAGATCTCAATGAGTTCTTCGTGTCTATTATTGATGACTTTTCATTTGAAATCAGCTAGTATCCTAAAATTATATTCAAAGCTCCCATATTTTGAAATTCAAATTTAGAACTTTTCAAACAAAGTTGTATTGAAAAATGACCCAAATAAGAGTTTTATATTTCAATGACTTCTACAACTTTGTTATTGACGACTTTTTCATTTCAAATATATTACTATCCTATTTTTTTTGAAATTCTAATATTTTGAAATTAAAATTTTAAATTATTCAAACAAAGGCGCATTAAAAACTGACCGAAACAAAAGTTATAGATATCAATGAGTTCTACAACTTTGTTATTGACAATTTTTTCATTTTGAAACCAGTTACTATCTCAACATCTCCCCAACTTAAAAAGCGCAAAAGGAAGACTTTCGCCTTCGTGCGACCTACGGCTTCGGCCCGTGCGCCTACAATCCCCGTGCGATCCTTGTGGCGCGTGCCGACAGGTGGGCAATCAGTGCGATCATTGAAAACCCCCTGTGGAATTTTTTCGTAAAGCGCCGACATGTGGGCCGTCAGTGCGATTATTTAAAATCAAATGATAGTTCGAAAACAAAAAGGAAACAAAACAATCAAAGTCTACAAAAAGGAAACAGAGAGCAATCAAAGGAAAACAAAAGGAAATTATTACAAACAGCTCCTCGCGGTCTACAAAAACCGAAACAAAGAGCAATCACAGGAAAATAATCACGGTCTACAAATACGACTCCGAATATCCCATATCTCTCGCGTCCGAGTACCCCCTATGTCTCGCGTGACAGCCAAAGTCGTCGCCATCCCGCTGTCCTACTGCTGATTGATGCCCCATCGCTCGGGCTCGGGAACCCTAAACGTCGTCTCCATCGCGATATCGGCATCCTGGTCGTCATCCTGGAGATAAATACTTATTATCAAATTCCAATAGTACATTTACCTGTGAAAATGAAGTAAAAAATTACTTTACCTGTGACTTTCAGCGATAAATATTTGAGGTGAGTAGAACATTGGGCTACCTCTATGAAAGCCAAGTAAGATCTATTATGAAAATATGCAAAAGTTTAATACTCTCAACTCAGTATGTCCATGATATCATTTCAGGTGATCTACAAGTACTAAGCAAAGCAACAAATACAACCAGGTTCCAGGTAAACAGTCTAAATTCTAAACTGTTCAATAGTTCATTATATCAGGTGATCTACAAGCACATAAGAAAGTGTTATTTAAATTCCGTACCTCGAAGAATTGTTTTTGAGTTTTCTCCTCTGCTAGACCCTCCTTAGCATTCTGGAATATGAGTATAAGACGAAAATGCAATCAGTAGGAGTCAATTGTTAGACAGTTTCTCATTCCATCTGAGGTAACAAAACAGTCCAGATAGTAATATTGCAATCGACTTAAACTGTGTCTAGCAGTGAGTCAATTCGTCAAACTGATCTACTGTTGTTCATAATCTTTTATAAAATAACAGTGTCACTTTTAGACAGATTGATTGAATGAGCATTATGCCCCATATTCTGTTGACTAAAGTTAGGTACAATGCTCACTTCCAGGTAAACAATCTAATTTGTAAACTGTTCAACAGCCCATGATATCATTTCATGAGAAAATTACAAGTTAATATTCAAATACTTTTATTAGATGAGGGTTGTTTTAATCCCATACCTGCTAGATTGTTTTTAAGTAATTCTCCGCTGGTATACACTCATTAGCATAGACACGATCTGAGCGAGGTACCTGGCCAAACAAAAAAAATTACTTTCAGAATGAACAAACACTATTACAGAAACGACAATCACTGTCGGCCCATCACTGCCGGTTTTGTTTGGACCGGCAGTGATGCCTCTTCACTGCCGGTTCATCCTCTGACAGACCCCCAATTATTGGGGGCAGGGGCGAACCGGCAGTGAAACACCATATCACTGCCGGTTCGTGGCTTGAACCGGCAGTGATGCCTCTCGGCCCTGTCACTGCTGGTTTAAGCCACCAACCGGTAGTGATGTGGTGTTTCACTGCCGGTTCGTGGCTAGAACCGACAGTGATGTTGGGTACAGTATAAAGCACGCGATCTCCTCTCTCCCTTCTCTGCTCAACAGTACAGAACAGTGCTTGGAGCTCCCTCTCTCCATTGTTGCGGCTGGTGGATTTCTTGATCTCCATTTTTGGCTCCTCTTCACTCCTGGATCCTCATATCTTCTTGCTCTTGGTTAGTAACAAGCTTAATTCTTTAGAATTGTTGGTTTACATTGTTTTTGTGTGTAAATCTATAGTTTAGAGCTATGCTAGTTTTCATGATCAAGAAGAGAGATGTTGCAATTTGTGTCAATTTTTTGTACCTTTTAGATCCAAAAGTATTTAGAAAAATTGTAGCACTTTGTTTTTATTGGCAAATTATTGTATAATCATTGAGTAGCTAGGTCCGAAAGATCCGTCCCGAAAATTATGGATAAAAATTGTAAATAGTTATATTTATTATTTACATTTAATACTCCATGCATGTATTAAAGATTTGATGGGATGTGGAATAGATTCGGTATTTATTACTTACATTTAATACTCCATGCATGCATGCATTTAATACTTACATTTAATACTCCATGCATGCATTTAATACTCACATTTAATATACCATGCATGCTATTTGTTTGTCTCACTTTTTATAGCGCGACCAAATTCAAATTATAAAGAAAAAAATATTGTTTAAAAATGCTCCTATTAATATGTTCCTATGTTTTCTCTGCTCTGTCCATTTTATCAGTGCAGACATGGCTCGAGGGTTGATGTACGATCTGCCACATACAGACCCACGATACTTGACGGGCATCGACGATTTCATCAAGCGAGCTAGAGCCAATGCTGGGGACTCACATCTTGTATTCTGTCCATGCAAAGACTACAAAAATACGAGAAAATGGGACGACGTGGAACATATACATTTGCACTTGATCACAAGGGGGTTCATGAGAAACTACACGATTTGGACTTTGCATGGGGAGGTTGGTCAAAATGCTAATGATGATGTGCCCATGCCTAGTGTATCCCTAAATGCATTATTGCTTGTTCATGAGTACACAGAACATGTGCCTACCAATAATGATGTGTTTATGAATACATTAGCTGACGACACTGAGGAAAATGATGGCATTTCACAGCTTCTACATGATGTGCATGGGGGATTCCTTAGTGCTTCACAGTTGAAAAAACTGGAGATGATGAGAAAGGATGCAAAAACACCATTATTTCCGTGCTGCCCAATAAGCAAACTGGAAGCCAACATCATGCTATTGGAGTTCAAATCAACGAATGGGTTGAGTGGTAAAGGCTTCGATAACTTGTTAGTTATACTACATAAATTGTTCCCGAAGGCTGAGTTAGCAAAAAAGACTTACCTTGCGAAGCAAATGATTTGCCCAATTGGCCTCGAGGTTGAGAAAATCCACGCGTGTTTCAACGACTGCATATTGTACCGTGGAGAGAAATACAAAGACTTGGATGCATGTCCCAAGTGTAAAACTCCCCGATACAAGCAAGGGCCATCAAATGATGGAAGCAAGACCAGAGGAGGGCCAGTAAAGTCCGTATGGTATTTTCCTATAGCTCCACGAGTGCATAGGTTGTTTGCAAATGAGAAGTCAGCCAAGTTGTTGCGTTGGCACGACGAAGAGCGAAAGAAAGATTCAATGATGAGACACCCCGCCGATGGGTCGGACTGGAGGACTATCAACACTATGTTCTATAAGAACATCGGTGGAGAGGTAAGGCATCTGTGGTTTGCTTTGAGTACGGATGGGATGAACCAGTTTGACCAGGTGAGAACCAATCATAACACTTGGCCAGTGACGCTATGTATATACAACCTTCCACCCTGGCTTTGTATGAAACGAACATACGTCCAGATGCCATTACTAATCCAAGGACCAAGGCAACCTGGTAATGATATTGATGTGCTTCTACAACCAGTGATCGATGAACTACTACATATTTGGGAGACGGGTGTGAAGGATGTCTGGGATGAGTACAAAAAAGAACATGTCACGGTAAAGGCTGTACTTATCGCTACAATCACCGACCTACCAGGGCGAGGTTCCTTGTCTGGAGAGAAGACAAACGGATACACTGGGTGTGTCGAGTGCTTGGACGAGACTAATGCTACACATCTACCAGAAAACAGGAAGATGGTCTACATGGGACACCGTAGGTTCCTACGTCATGATCACCCTTACCGTAGGAATACAAAAGATTTTAATGGGACTACTGAGAAACGTGGACCTCCAAAGTATCGAGACAGGAAACAACTGCTTCAAGAATTAAGCAAACTCACAAATGTTGTCCTTGGGAAGGGTGACGGGGCAGTAGCAGCGCCAACCGATAGTATCTGGAAGAAAAAATCAATCTTCTGGAAACTACCTTACTGGCCACTTTTGAGTGTACGTCACTGTCTTGATCCAATGCACATAACTAAAAATGTGTGCGATAACACACTTAACACGTTGATGAACACCGGGGGAACAAGCAAGGATTCTCTCGCGACACGCTTGGACATGCAACACCTGGGCCTCAGGAAGGAGTTGCACCCAATAACTCTTGAGAATTGCCACTTGAAACTTCCGGTGGCATCATGGACACTGAAAAAGTAGGAAAAAGAAATGCTTATTTCTTTCTTCAATGATCTCAAAGTACCGAGTGGCTACTGTGGGAACCCGAAGAGGCTAGTTAACATGAGAGAACTTAAGTTTAACTATGGTTCTATGAAGGTGAAAGGATCAAGATGCCCAAGTGGGGGGGGGGGGTGAATTGGGCTCTTTTTAACTTCTAAACAAGAATTAAACCTATAAAGAGCCAATTAACCCCCTAGTGCCTACCGCTTGTGTGCCCTAGCTAGAAAGCGGTAGCAACCCAAAGGAAAGCGAAAACTTCCTACACAATTCTAGTATGAAATAATGAACAAGTGCGGAAAGTAATGCGGTAAAAAAGAGCTAAGAAAAAAGAGATGCTTGACACGGCGATGTTTTGCCGAGGTATCGAGGAGTCGACACTCCCCCCTAGTCCTCGTTGGAGCACCTCGCAAGGTATAGCTCCCCCTCAATCCCGCACAAGGGATGAGTGCTCTCTACGGGCTGATTCTTCGCCACTCCGGCTCGGTGAATTGCCCACAACCGATCACAAACGTCGATGGAGAAGGGCCGCCGACAATCTTCCGGCGATCACCTTCCTCCGAGCACCACCGGACCGTCTAGGTGATGTCGATCACCAAGAGTAACAAGCCTCGATCTTCGCTTGACTCACTCAAGCTTCACAACTAGAGGATGCACACTTGAACTCTTGGAGGAACTAGAGAGAGGATGGATGAAATCGCGAATCACTCTCTCTCTCTAGGGCTCTTGCTCTCTTCCCGACCTTCTCAACAAACTCAGCAACTCAAATGAGCAAAGGCAAGGCGGGAGACAAGTGGGAGGGGCTATAAATAGACCCTCTGAAAACTGCCTCGGGCTGGCAATTTAAGTTGGTGACGGACGCTCCGTCGACTAGGCGACGGACGCTCCGTCGCATGCCCAACGGCTAGTTTCTGTTCATAGTTGAGGCGACGGACACTCCGGCGCCTAGGCGACGGACGGTCCGACGCCTCTGTCTAACGGCTAGTTCTGACACACTGTTCCTAGCGACAGACGCTACGTCACTGGGCGACGGACGCTCAGCCACAGCGTCCGACACTGAGTTCTGGCTAGGGTTGAAAAACACCCTCTCTGGAAAGTCGACGGACGCTCTTCCCAACGTCCGACGCCTGGCCGACGGACAGCGTCCGACGCACCCTGAAAAACTTAGCTAGAAAACAACCCCTCTGGAAGGCCGACGGACGCTGTGGACTCAAACACCCAGCGTCCGGCGCCTTTGTCCGACGCGACGGACAGCGTCCGGCGCTCCTGCCAGGAGCGTCCGACGCCCAGAAAAAGATTTTAACAACTCCGTTTTTCGTCGCGATGAATATGGAAGTTGTTCTAGGCTATCTTATGGTCACAATAGGCTTGCTTAGAGCTAAGGAAGTCAAGTGTGCACCACACCTAAGTCATGAAGCTTTCCTAAGTCAAGCTACTAATCTCAACTCCTCTTAATAGTACGGTCAAAGGTAAAAAGAGAAGCCCTATCTAATTCTAAGTGCCCTTCATCTCCTTATGGCACTTAGCCTATCATTCTAGGGTCTTCATCAGGTCTCCTTAAAAACCGAAACGATATCCATCTTGGGGGCTAAGTGATGAACCATTAGAGCCCATTCTCCTTGATCACTATGGCTAGGCTACGCATAGCCTCTGCAAAACACACGTTAGCCATAATAATCTCTAATTGTCGTTAATCACCGAAACAAATAGGGCCATGATTCTTCAGAAGGCCCATGACTGTCATGTCATAATGACTCAGCTGCTCCCAGTTGCCCTGCGAGGTATCCTCCCTGACAAGGTCCGCGCTCCAATCATAAAGTTGTGTTCGTTCTTCAACGCGATCTCTGAAAAGGTCATTGAAGTGGACAGGCTAGACCGCCTGAAGCAGGAGATAGCCGAGATTATATGCAGGCTTGAGATGCATTTCCCACCGACTTACTTCGACATTTCAGTGCATCTACTTGTTCATCTTGTGGATCAAATAAATGTCCTTGGCCCAATGTACCTACACCAGATGTTTCCTTTCGAGAGGCTCATAAAAGTTTTTAGGCGGTATGTTAGGAATAAATTCAGACCAAAAGGGAGCATGGTAGAAGGATGGTCAGCAGAGGAGTCTATTGAGTTCTCCACATATTATCTGGACATCAAGCGGGTCGGAGTTCCAGTATCTCATCATGATGGAAGACTAGGGGGCAAAGGAACAATAGGTGAGAAAGCTGTCAAAATAGACAAAGTGGTCTCCTTCAGACAAGCACACTTCGCTGTTCTCCAGCAGGCCGACGGTGTGATGGCATACATTGATGAGCACAAACAGTTACTGCAAAGGAAGCACATCGGTAGGTCATAGGCTTGGCTTGAGAAAAAACATAAGGAGGAATTCGGTGACTGGTTTCGACGCCAAAGGCTAGGAATGGTGACGGGATGTCAGCTAGATCTCTTAGCCCTCGGACCTTCGACTACGCTAATGATGTACCAAGGATATGAAATAAATGGTTTTACATTTTACACAAAAAAACAGGACGGAAAGAGCACCAACCAAAATAGTGGTGTTCGTTTCGACGCCCACGTTGAGTACGACACGGTGGTGGCAACATACTATGGTTTCATAGATGAGATATGAGAGCTAGACTATGGACATCAATTGAAAGTTGCTCTTTTTCATTGTCTGTGGGTCCGGCTGAATGAAATCAACACTGACAAGGATGGGTTCACTACCGTTGATCTATCCAAGACCGCATACAGAGATGACCCCTTCGTCCTTGCAAAGGATGTTTTGCAAATCTTCTATGCAAGGGATAACGATACAAATGGAAGACGACATGTAGTATTGCAAGGCAAAAGGAAGATTGTCGATGTCGACGGAGTGACAGACGAAGAAAACTACAAAGGTTATGAAGAAATGGCTCCTTTTGGGGCGGACGTTACCCTACATGTCCTTGAAGAGGGTGACGAACCTGCTTACCTCCGGAGTGATCACGATGAGGCCATCATCGTGCCTGCACCGTGAATTGTTAGAGTATCATAAACTATGTAATCCTTAATGAAATGTTGTTTTAGTAATTTGCATCATTGATTGATTGAGTTGTACCACGTTGTTGATTGATGTATGTCATGTCAAAAGGAATTCAAAAACTATAAAGAATTAGACCTTGAGTGTATAAGCATTAATGTAGAGCTCCTCAAAACTAGAAAAGTCTATGTTGGAAGATTTTCAACTTCTATTCAAATTTTTTGAGTAATTACAAAGGGGGTATTTGAATTTTAAACCCTTATTCAATTTCAAAAGGGAATTCAAAAACAATAAAGAATTAGACCTTGAGTGTATAAGCATTAATGTAGAGCTCCTCAAAACTAGCAAAAGCTATGTTGGAAGATTTTCAACTTCTATTCAAATTTTTGGAGTAATTACAAAGGGGGTAATTGAATTTTAAACCCTTATTCAAATTCAAAATGGAATTCAAAAACTATAAAGAATTTGAATATGCTACTTCAGCAAAAGTTGTAGAGAATTAAAAATTATGCAACTTCTATATTTAGAGTTTTTCAAGTTTTAGTAAAAAAATCAGGAGTAATTTGAATTCTAAAGCAAAGGACAAATTTTAAAAAAATTACAAATCACTGCCGGTTTGTAAGGAACCGGTAGTGATGTTACCCTATCACTACCGGTTCTATCTACCAACCGACAGTGATGTCCTATAATCACTGCCGGTTTAAACTAACCGGCATTGATGCCTCCACATCACTGCCGGTTCTTGTTACAAACCGACAGTGACCGGGTACATCACTACCGGTTTGTAACAAGAACCGACAGTGATGTGTCCGCGTATATAAGGAAAGGGTGCGGTCTGAAATTTTCAGACTCGCGCCCGTTGCACACTTAGCCATTTCTGCTTGACGCTGCCGCTCTGGCTCGACGCCACCCGAGCTCACCACTGCACGCCGCCGCCGCCCCCTCGACCTCGACGCCCTCGACGCCGTGAGGAGCTCCCGCCACTGCACGCCGCCGTCGCTGCACACCGCCGCCACTGCCTGCCGCCGCCGTCCGCTCTGCTCGACGCCGGTAGCTCGATGCCGCTCTGCTCGACGCCAGCCAGCGACCTCGCCAGCTACCTAGGAGCTCGGAATCCGGCCCCCCACAACCGACGGTGAGCTCTAACCACCATGCAACCAAGGTGTTCGAGGGAATGCCGCAGTGGACTGCTAGCTTCAAAGGAGAAGGAGGGAGAGGAAGGAAGAAGGAGGGTGAGGGAAGGAGGGAGAGGGAGGAAGGAGGAAGAAGGAGGGAGATGGAGGAAGAAGGGAGGGAGAGGGAAGAAGGATGAAGAGGGAGAAAGAAGGAGGGAGAGGAAGGAGGGAGAAGGAGATAGAGAGAGAGAGATAGATTAGATAGATTAGAGAGATAGATAGATTAGAGAGATAGCTTAGATATATAGCTTAGATAGATAGCGAGATAGAGAAAGAGAGAGATAGAGAGATATAGAGAGAGAGAGATAGAGAAAGAGATAGGTAGAGATTAGAGATAGATAGAGAGATAGAGAAAGAGAGAGATATATAGATAGACTTGTATGTCATCCTTATATCCTTGTATATATATATCATGATTCATTTTTTTATGGATAGAGAGATGCATGATTAAAGAGATATCGAGATACGTTGAGCAAATTTTCTTATGATTAAAGAGATATAGATGTATAAATGTCATATCATATATACATGTCAAAGATAGAGATAAAGATAGATATATAGAGATAGATATAGAGAGATATAAAGATAGAGAGAAAGATAGAGAGGAAGATAGAGAGAAAGATAGAGAAAGAGATATAGATGTATAAATGTCATATATCTTATGCTTGTATATATGGCATCATCTTATGCTACACTTATGCTTGTATATATGTCATCATCCTATGCTTGTATATATGTTATCTACCTATGAGTTAATACCAATAATCAAAATTATTGTCCAGAAACATGACAATTAAGCGCCGATTCACCACCCGTCGCCCTGCGACCGAAGCCGATGACCAAGGATCCGATGACAACCAGCAAGGGGATCAAAGACCTTGGAGCCCTAGCCATATGCTAAACCTAGAAGAGGGCCAAGGAGACGAGGTAATAACTTAGGTCATACCTAAAAACATGGTACGTCATGTTTGATGGGGACTTATTCATAAATTTTGAAGCAGGTTCCGCCGGCAGGTCCAAGTACTGGTGAGAGTTCCAGAAGGACTAAGCGTGGTGCAACAAAGCTCCCGCAGACAACTAGACACTAGCACATCTCTCAGTTCGATCAACTAGGGGAGCCGGTGGAGCCACTTAAAGCATTGGGCCCATACAAGAGTACCATCGGGGCACTTGTAAGGGACTTCATTCCGATCAAATACAGGAAGTGAAATGGCAGTGAGCAAGACCCGTGGAGGGTTCCAGAAGTGGAGAAGGAACTAGTTTGGAACAAGCTTAGAGGGTATTTCACTTTCCCTAATGATTGTGATGAAGCGACGGTCAAGAAGAGGGCCAAGGAAATCATGGGTCACTCCTTCAAGAATTTCAAGGGAAAGTTGCAAAAGCTCATCAAGGAGGAAAAAGAACCGAATTTTGCAGGAGGTGAATTCAGCAAGCAGAGGGACTTCTGGGAGGAGTTCAAGGCTTACAAGCTATCCGATGAGGCCAAGGCATCAAACGAAAGAAACAAAGCAAACTCGCTTAGGTCAAATAATCCTCACCGCCTAGGATCGCGTGGGTACGTAAGGAAGATTCCGGATTGGGATGCCCAAGTCGAAGCACTAGAGCGGAGTGGCGTTACGCCTCAAACAAGCGATTGGCAGCCCAGATCAGTGAACTACCTACTCGCAAGGGGGGCACGATACAATTCTGACGGGAGCCTTTCCACCAGCGCTGAACCCGTCACCGATCTGCTCCAGAAGATTTCCATGATCACTGAGGAAGTGCATAGAGGGGCCCGCAGGTCGGATAGAGAAAATGACGTGCTCACGCAAGCACTTGGAACCAAGGAGCATCTCGGTCGCACTAGAGGAGACGGGATAATTCCTTGGGAGAAAGCATTTGAAGGTGAATCTGCTTCCTATAGGAGCCGGGTCAGGGCTAGAACACAAAGAGAAGAGGAGTTCCAAATGATGCGAGAGGAGCTAGAACAGAGCATGGAAGCACGGATAGCTGCTCAAGTGGCGAGCCCTATGCAATCCATGTGTTCGAGTCAAGGGCCGCATGCAATCCCTGCTTTGAATAGCCAGTGCCCGGCAAGGGCCGCAGTAGCTGTGGCTCAACCCCTATGCCTGACGACGAAGAGGTCAATGCTCCTCATCCGGCGGACGACATCACAAAACCTGTGAATGTCAGGTTGTACATCCGTCAGCAGTGGACCAAAGACAAGGTTGCGGTCGGGCAAGCATTTCCTAGAGGAGAGAACGTTATTCATGGCAAGCCAGTGCCACTCGGGTATGCTAAGGTCAGCATTGATAAGATCTTGGACAAGAAGTACAATAAGATACATATTGATTTTCCAGTGGAGGAAGAAAGGCCACGTCTAGTTCAAAACTTGGGCACTCATGTTGCCTGGCGCAAACGCTTCATCAAGCTAGACGAGCAGCAATCTTCGAAAGATGAGGATGACAGTGAATCATCTCGGTCCCCTCCACGAAGAGGTTTCTCTCCTCGTCAAGATCCACCGACACCTCCTCCACCGCCAAAGGAGAAGACTCCTCCTCCTCCTCCACCACCAGCTTCAAAGTCCTCAGGACTGGGATCTCGATGGCCTAGGTCTAGATCAGGTTTGACTTCGCAATAGAGGAGGTCATCAGCTTCGGTTGGTAAAGATCCCAAGATGACTAGTAAAAGGCACAAGCTAGCGCCGACTGAGGACAACATTCTACGAGCTCAAATTGCAGAAAAGGCCGCCAACCTTGTCTTGTATGCACGATTGACTTATATACCTGAGAAACAGAGCAAATTTGAAAGGCAAAGCAAAAATCCGGGTAATCAAGAAAGATCTAGAGAAATACACACCTTACAGCAGCTAGAGATACAAACCTTGGCCGCAGACCTGAACATAAGCATGAAGGATGCCGAGAATCTCTATTTTGGAAAAACCGAATTTGAAAACGCCAAAGTTGTATATAAGTTTGAACTAGGCAAGCCTTTGGTCGCCAGCGAAGAAGAGTATAGAAAATTTCCAACAAACATGCGACAGTTGCATGATTATTACATCATAGACAGTAATAGCAGCGAAGACAAGATAACAACCTTTGAAGTATGCATCCCTTCCTGTTTACATTTTAATCATCCTGAAGAAGTTGTGCATACTATTCATTATGAAGACCTCTTTCAACTCTTTCAACGATGCTCGCTGGATGTGCAGATTATGATGTTATGGACTCTGTAAGTACCATATCCTAACAACGTTATAATAAACTACGTGATCTGCATTTGAATATATCCATGCATGTTTATTTTGTAGGTCTATAGCAAAATTTTGCCTCCAAAAACGAAATAGCATTTTTGACTTCTTGGACCCCATCTTGGTAAATGAGACAACATGCAAAGCCGGTCTCCAAGATCCGTATGTCTCAGCAAGTTTGAAGCTAGAGTTTGAAAGAATGTTCTCAGTCGGCAAAACAAACGCATTGCTAACCTACAATTGCGAGTATGTGTTCTCGACTCTTACTTAAGTGTTTTTTTTTCTTGATATATCATTCAATAACATGAGCTTTGTGATTGCAGCAACCATTACGTCCTCGTAGATATAAGTCTTAAAAATTCAACTATCGAGGTGTGGGACTCAAAAAAGAAGCCACTTGAACTTATCGAACCCCTAGTCAAAGTGCTAAATATGTAAGTGAACCCAATATCACCACACTTTTCAATCACATATGATATTGTAATTAATGTCTTCGGCCTTCACACTTCATTTACATTGTCACATAGAATGAAGGCGTTACCTGATTGGAGAAATGTGGAGCCTAAGCTGCAAAAGAAATGGAGAGCCCCATTCAAAGTGGAGTATATGAAGAAGGTCAAGCACCTAGATCAACCAATGGGGAACAACGAGTGCGGGTTCTATGTGATGTGGGCAATGCTTGCCTACTTTGGCACAAAACTAAGAATAGGAGATGGCATGGTACGTACGCGTCGCATTTTAATTCTATTGTTTTGTCTTACGTATGTGCATCTCAATATCATCTTGTATCAATTTACAGCGCAAAGATCAGGGCCACAACAGGTTGGTAGATTTTGAGATAAGAGGATTTCAAGAGGAGATAGCAGCTCTTATTCTGGACGAGATAGTGTATAGAAAAAGATATCTGTCCATTGTGCAGAGTAAGGACTTCAAGAAGATCTACGGAAAAGACCGCTTCGAAAGGCTATTGTAATGCAACATTTAATTCGATACTTTAAATTTTGTTTGGATGTTTTGTAATAATTATTATAAATGTGTGATGAGTTTGTATTGTCGCTAGTCCACAATCACCTTCAATTCACATCGATATCAAATGGATCGATAGCAAGCACCTCCACGATCTCCCTCCCCACCACCTCTACCCTAAATCCCAAATGAAAATTAAACAATTAATAAAATGCAATTTTAAAAAATAATATCACCGCCGGTTCAATTAAAACCGACAGTGATGGCTCAAGCATCACTGTCGGTTGGTGGAACAAACCGGCAGTGATGGCTCAAGCATCACTGCCGGTTCGTGTTACCAACCGGCAGTGATGCTTGAGCCATCACTGCCGGTTTGGCATAATCGGCAGTGATGGCTTGGCCTCATCACTGCCGAATTGCCAGTGCCGGTTCAAAAACCGCCACTGAAGGGGGTTTTTGAACCGGCACTGTTTGCCGTTTCTGTAGTAGTAAAAAAACAAAATGAAAGGCATGATATATAGTCACATAAGAAAAAACCAATTGGTGTTTGACCACCAGCTCTTGTATATTCAGGTCAGCAGAAACATGGCATCAAACATGTGCATGCAGTGACTACTAGCGCTCGGAGGAAGAAGAGGGACTACTAGCGTTCCTCTCGGTTTGGGATAGGAAGTGGTGTTCCCTATATCCAAGACAACTACCGTCATCGGATTATTAAGGTAACCTACTGTTTTTATCCTGTGGAATTCATCATTCGCGCACTTAGACGACCCCAACTGAGTCTCCCTCTTCCTCCTTGCTTGAAACAAAACTAACCCATATTCGGGAGTGACACTGAAGTCCTCTACCGCTCGGAGGAAGGACTACTAGAGTTCTCTCTCGGACTGGGATAGGAAGTGGCGTCCCCTGTATCCAAGACAACTACCGTGATCGGATTTTTTAAGGTAACCTATTGTTTTTATCAAGTGGAATTCATCATTCTTGTAACTGTGAGGAGATCTATTGATTTGCCTATGATTTGATATGAGTCTTATTGCTCGATAGAACTTGTTAGGCTGAACGAGAACTTCCTTCATGTTCATGGAGTGCCACGATTCTTTTTTTTATCTCAAACTATTTGTTTTTAATTTTTTCCCATATTTTCTGATTGATTTTCTCAAAACATGGGTTTGTCATTCATAAAAAAACGTGTCTGTTATGAAAAAATGCACTAAATGAGAAAATATATAACTATCCTTCTAGAACAGTAGCAATGAGATAAACCTATCCTTACAACACTCAAACTCATACCAGGCTGGCCACCAAGCAGCCTAGGTCATGCATAAGCCAGCTCACAAAGGCCAGCACAACCAGCCACTAGCGGCTATAAGCCAGCCAGAACCAGCTTTACATAAATATACTTATGTACATCCATATAATATACATAGCACATAATAAGAAAATACTTATCAATGAATAATTAACAATGGAGTGTTTATTAAACTCATTTTCAAAGCATGATCTAATCAATTATAATTGAGTTTAAAGATTGAAAAGCTTACTTTTAGTTTGAGAAGAAATGAATAAATAAGCATAACTAGAAATTCAGTTGCAGTAAAATAGAAACTTCAATCTAAATATGCTGAAAGTATAAGGAGTTTGAGAACTTATCTTTGTACACATGCCTCTTTGAAAAGTCAATTTCATTGCTTTTTATAATGTGGAATACCATTTTCAGTTGCAGAGAACACAAATGACTCATAAGGTCCAACTTCTCAGCTACCCAATGATGGCTGGCAGCAACTCTCTGACAGCCAATAATAAAAAGGAATATTAGTTTTAAGCAAATACACTAACACTGTGCTCAGATATGACATAATTAATTACTAGATGAAAAGCCTTCTATTTCGAAACTTAACTTTTATAGAGCTGGAGCGCCTCGGCATCAACTATGAAAGTGGTCTCGTCCGAATAAGTACTACCCATGAACAATACCAAAAACATCAAATATAAGGACATCAAAACAAATAGAATACAGGAAGGGCCTCTGTCAGTCCAGCAAAAATGAATCAAGCAAGAGAGAGATATAGAGTACCTTTACTAAGTATAATTTTTTTCACGGTGAGCTTTGATTGTTGCTGAAGAAACAGTTGAATGATGCTTTTTTATGTGAGACCAATCCTATAGATATGAATACAGTACATCCGAAAAAATATAGAATCAGCTTTGAGTCAAGAGTATTGACAAATCTTTGTGCAAGCCATCTAAACAGTCTAAACTAAAATGGATGTACTGTAAGAGAAATGAATATTCAAGCAATATGAGGAAATTACAGGCTTAAAAGACAGATTATAGCACCAGCCATTTAAACCTAGCTACTTGTGGGCAGCATGTCACAAAAATAGATGTGAGACAAAATTTGGAACGAGTAGAGTAGTAAGTTAGTAACTTGTGTGATACAAAATTTGCAAGATCTGAGCTTATACCGGCTTATAAAGCACATGAATAATGCTTTAAGTTCTGAGACAAATACTCTAGATATGACATCTGAACATGTCAACAAAATATGTATTAGCTATACAGAGTCAATATATAGTAATAACAGTTTATACAGTTTAAAGAACTAATAACATATCGCTTACATGTCCCTTAATATAGATAAAAACCTTTTTGACTTATCCGTTTTGAAACTGGAGTCTTAGCCTACTGGTAATCACATTCTTTGGCAAACTTTATTTTTGTTTCCAAGGAATGTGAAGTGTTTTCTGAAAGAAAAGGGTCAATAAGAATTTTTAGTTTATTACAAGTGTGGGATACAGACCACCAGAATACAGACCAAAAGTTTAAAAAGTTAGTGCCCTTCCCAACAGTGTGTGGAGAATATGAAACAGAGTGTGAACTTACCATCATATAACTCACTGTTTGATCTCATCAATGTGATCCTTGGGCACGTAATGCCAGGATTAGCATATGAACAGTTGTACGAGACAAAGAAGAGGATATCATGCACAGATTAAGCAAAAATATTCTCACAAAGAACAAAATTAAAATACTTAACATACAGATGGGCCATCATATTAGTATATTAACATCACAGTTGAAATCACTCCAGAAATCCCCGCTACGAAAATCTGTATGTTTCAAAGGTGAATCAGAAAACATATTTACAACTAAAAAAAGCAGTCTGATATAATTATGCATAACTATTCTGCATCAGTTAACTCTTTTTTTCAAAGATGGGTTAGTAATGGAACTTATCTTTTCTAACACCTGTGGTCATTCACACCGCACCTCCGTTGGTGAGTTCGTCGTCCACGCAATCCAAACATGAAGAGTCAAACAAAATCTCTCCTATAATACAAAACTTCTCTAGGCCAATTCCCTACTTCAAGATCAACGGCTCACAGCACACCTACCACGCATCCAATGACTGAGATTAAAAAGTTAGAAGCCGTCTTACACTCCCACGCCATGCCCGCGGTCTCAAGAGGTCGCGGGTTCGATTCCTCACCTGCCTTTATTTCCTCCTTTTTTTCTCTTTTTTTTCTCCACTTCCCGCAAGGCCGCACGTGGCACGCCCTCCGCGACCAAGGCAACCAGGATCGAATCCCCTACCAATAGATTTTTTCAAAATAAAAAAAAAAGGAAAAAAAGAAACATCAGCGCTCCTCGTGGGAGAGAGCGCTCGTGCACCCACGAGATGCACCCCACCGCCGGTCGCAAGTCCACGTGTGAGGTAGGCAGGCAGGATCAACAATGCTAATTTCTTTCCAAGTGAATATGAAACTTCGGCTTGCTTGCTTGTTTAGCTTTCTCCTTTAATTTTGCCTCTTTTTTCTGGACCAAAACTTGTCATTACCTTTTTCCAAATAGCTAGGTGAACAAGGGAGTAGTTTGCTTTTGTAGACGTATGCCTAAGTGTTACATTTGTGTGCCTTTTGACTCTTGCTATCATGGTGAACATGTAACTTATTAGCCCCGTCTTACATCATATTGTTCTCAATAAATCTGAGAAGGAATATGTATTATTTATTTTTCTTGGCTTGACCCTGTACATTTACTTTTAAACTCAGGCACTCAAATCAGCTTGGTATGGGGATACGATGCCTTTTATTTTTGACACTGTAATTTTGATGTAGTTCTCAAAGCGGTAACCGCGGTAGGGTAGAATGGTATATGCATTTATTTCTTCATATAATAATAATCGTAACCACATATCAATAATCATCCTGGGTTTCTCATCTCCCCTATAATTGAAAACTTCTCCATGCCACTTCCCTCCTTCAAAATCAACGACACACAACACATCTACCATGCATCCAACGGCTGAGATTAAAAATTTAGAAGTCGTCTTACCCTCCCACGCCATGCCCACAGACACACGGTCTCAGGAGGTCGCGGGTTCGAGCCCTCGCCTTCACACCGAAAAAAAAATTCCAGCTTTTTTTATTAGCCTTGCCTCCGGAGTGTGGAGGCGCGGGGCAGCGGATTTGGCGGACCGTGGAGGCGCGACCCGCGGTGCTGACGAGGTCCGAGTGTCCGACGAAGCCGCGGGGTTGTTGGGATCCCACGACGTCGCAGGGTTGGAGGGGAGCGGGGGCGCCGGGGCGCGGACTGCGCGGAGGGGAGCGGGAGCGCCGGGGCGGTGGGTGGGGCGGCGTGCCCGTGCGGGAGTGCGGCCGTGCGGGACGCTGGTCTTCCGGCGTCTTCGGGAGAGAGACGAGACGCCGCGGGGCTGGACGGGAGCGAGGGCGCCGCGGTCTTCGGTCTTTGGGAATCGGGAGAGAGATGAGAGAAGTGAGGAGTGCGAACTCTAGAAGACGGGAAGAGAGGGGATGGATTCGACGTAAAGATTGGGGAAGAGAAGAAAGGGGAGCGGGCGTGGTGGCCTGTTGATTTCGGGTCCCCGTGGGCACCCGCGGGGGAAGCTCCAAACCCGGCCCCGCCTGCTCCGGCTGCCGGCTTGCTGCGCCCGCCCGCTCCGCCCTTGGCTGGCGACCGGCGTTCAGCGGCCACAACCAGCACTCCAGCAGGCAGCAGGCAGGCGTCAGCGCAACTTCGCAAGCCGAAGGGACTGCTGCAGCCTGCAGGACACTACTGTACAGTACTAAGGTGATTTGTGAATCCGATGATTGTTCTTGTTTTTTTTTCAAATTTAATACTTTGATAGAAGATAATTATTACCGAATCATATTGTAGGGTTAACACGGGCAAATATTGTTACCGAGTCATTTTGTTATTTTTATGTGAATTTTTAAAATTATGTCGTAGCGTTAGCACGGGAAAATATACTAGTATAAGATAGTGGACAAGATTAAGTAAAATTATGTTAAAAAAATAACATTTGTTCAAGCCATCCAAAGCTACAAATGAATTGAGTTACCCCTAGCAAGAGCATCACCACACCAGTTTGATATGACCGAGGCATCTTTGATTTGGAAAAAAAAAGCTTAGCTGATGAAATAGTTATTTTGAGGAATCTTTAAACACAAAGAAATGCAAGAATAAAATAAAAAATGCAAAAGAACCTTTGCATCAACACCCAAAAGGCACAAAATATCAATCACTGGATTGATTTCATTAACTGGTCATAAATCAAATGTTGAGTCATTCATGTTTCAGGAGCTACTTTGATTTATATACTACTGCAAGTATGTTTTAAAAGCCAGACATACTGTTTTCTTCTCTTTATATTAAAAATACAGTTCACTTGGCTTAGAAAACCCATGGCATGTTGAGTTCCAAAGGGATAAGACGATAAACAAATGGGAGGACCTTAGATCCAGATGAATAATAGACACCCGCAAATAAGATATCTCATCTTACAGAAACACACAGAAAAAATAAGATCATACAACATATGGTTCCTCGTGAATTTGACACCGACTCAAAGTGGACAGGCTCAACAGACATTTAAACTGCAACTATATGTTTAAGAAACAAACAGATAACAAAAAAATGGGCACAGTGCTCTGAAAGTACTTTAAGGCTCTGCCTTAGCTGAACAAAAAAAAAAAGGGCCTCTATACATGGAAAATGAGAATCAAAATTCAAAAATCGTAAAAGAAGCTTCAGGAGGCGCAAACCAGATTCTATTCACTTAAGTGAGCTCCTAAAGTCCTCGGTAACCAGACCTTAATGAACAGAAGAAATACTCCATATATATATATACTTAGTCCCATTGTTTTTTGGCAGCAAATATTGACATTCCGGATCATATATACTATGCCTTGTTGATGAAGTAGGAAAATGGGGGGAAACGAAGCCATAAGAGAAGCATGCCTTGTTGATAAAGTAAGAAAATGGGGGAAATGAAACCATAAGAGAAACAAAATGCTGCTATGGACTTATTCAGCTGTCCCCCAGGCAGAAGAGAAGTGTCCATGAAAAGATAATCAAACTAATTTTGAACAAAATAGCAAACACATGCTGGACCGAGAATAAAGTGCCACCCAGAAATGAATCATGTCATTAGAATTAATCGACCCAGCTGAATACTACCAGAAACAAACACGGTTCAGATGCCTTGCGCTCAAACTCCTGCTAAACTCAGCTTAGTTATTGCGTCACCCCAGAGGGCTATTTGCCCATGGTTACCAAGTTTTGCACTTAAAATCTGGCGCGACGACACCACATCAGTCCACAAATGCAGTGGAATGACCAGTCAAACAATGGGTCTTACACAAGCATGAAGAACATTCAGAAAGTTACCTCCTCGACGGCCTTCTCTCGTGCCCTCTCTGACAGCCGCAGCGCCTTTATCTCCGCGTGCGCCTCGCCAAGCTCCATATCCCTAACAATTACTGATATGCTCAAAATCGCAGACACATAGATTCAGACACATAGGGCAAAACAGTAAAACAAGCACTAGATCAAAATAGTTAGGGTTTGAGAAGAGGGAAATGGCTGGGATTTGTTTAGCCTACGCCACCAGTAAATGGAAACAAGAACTAGATCAGATCCGAATGCACACAGGTCTAATGGTTAGGTTTTGAGAAGGGGTAGTTGTACCTGATGGTGTGCGCCGGTATCGGATGCGGTGTGCGCCGGGGACTAGGGCTGAAGCTGGTCAAGCTCTCCAGTCTCCACAACAAACTCGGTGCGGTGGTGCAGGTCCTGCCGCCTTTGCGAGCTCGGCGCTTCGGTCAAGCTCTCCAGTCCGTAGATCTGGCCGCCTAATCGAGCTCGGCGCTTCGCTGCAGGTTGTAGATGTGAGTTGTGGAGGGAGACTGAGCGTGATTCAGTTGGTGGGTGGAGGATGCGAGGAAGACGAACTGCTGGAACGACACTCGAAGAGCCTGACCTGAGTGTCGGCCGTACGCCTGATTCGCGCGGATTCGGACTCGACTGGCCGCGCAGATCTGGCTGTTCTGCGACCGCAGCGCGGCGCGGTGGTGTAGCCATGCAGTGGTGCGCCATGGCAGCGGCTGAGGGAGAGAAGTGGGTGAGTAGGTGGACGGCTGAGGAAGACGAGTGGCTGTTGTCAGCTTCGAGTGGGTTCGTGAGCGGATAGGGCCTGAGTAGGTCAATTTTGCAACCAGGTCCTCCATTTTCATATGAATCAAAACCCAGTCCCTCTACTCTCTCATTTGTGTTTTTTTTAAAAAAACCCACGTTTTAACGGAAATAACTCTTACTCCATATCTGGTGTGGGCCGGCCAGCTTCCACTTCCTGAGCTTAATGGGCCGAAGTCAATTGTTTTTTTGCTAACTATTATTTGTAGGGATACAAGTGGGCTAGCCCGCGAACCCACATATAGGCTTAATTTTTGCGGGTTCAAGCGGCAACCCACAAAATTAAGCCTATATGCGGGTTATGCGGGCTGCCGCTTGTATCCCTAATTATTTGTCTTTTATATTTCTTATCTATTACTTTGGGATATCTATTATTTTTCTTCTTTACATTTTTAAAAATTTTATGTAACTTTACTATTATGTAAACAAATATTGTATTAAGGAGGTTCTAACGTCATAGTCGAGGTAATATAAAATTTTACTAATACAATGCATTTTCATTCGATGTGTATTGCATAATAAATATTAATTTAGTGACATCTATATTTGTTACGTTGTACCATTCATAGGTATTGGGAAATATTTATCGGGCTCTACATGGAGATGATGTATACACACTACACGACTACTGGAGTATTAGTTGTACATATTTGATTTTAATCTCAAGAATGTTGACATGTAACACGTTTACATTTACTCGAATCAATGATGTCTATTTTTTTGGAATTATTGTTATATAATCTCAAGAATGTTGACATGTAATACGTTTACATTTACTCGAATCAATGATGTCTACTTTTTTGGAATTATTGTTATATATTGTGCGATCTATGTATTTTTAGTATAAATTTTTTATTATCTCGTAGCAACGCAGGATTATTCAATCAACTAGTCTGCACCTAAAAAGATGAAACATGACCCGTTCACCCGCACTGTGGTGAAGCCGCGCGAGATACCCCTCCGCACGACTCCTTCGCCCCGCCCGACTCCCCTTCTGCCCGCAAGCCTGCACCACCGATGACTCCCCAATCACCGGCTCCCTCTTGCACTCTGCCCCACCACACCTTGCCACTTCGCCTGCTCGTCGTGGCAGCTCCCCGCTCGGCCACTCCCTTTCTTAGCTGCCCGTTCCCACTCAGCGCCGCCACGGAGCTCCGTTTGACGGCCGCAGTCCGCGGCAACGGATCCCATACAGTCCGATCTCCACGAGTCCACCACTCCGCCTTCCCGTCCGCATATATCTTGGTCATCCCATCCTCGATCCACAGCACCCTGCCCGACTGCCACAACTCGCCATCCGCACCGCCGCACCAAGTCGTCCGACTGTCGCAGTCCGCCGCAGCTGCCCTCATCCTGCCCGGCCGCAGCGAAACCACTGCCACGTTCTTGGGCAGCGCGATCCGAGATGCCGCGGGACGGACGCAACGGACGACCAGCGCCGTTGTCGCGGGAGGCCGCCCTACGCCGGGTGCCCAGGCCACTTTGCCGGCAAGAACAACCAGGTCTGTCAACCCCTTCTCTTCCCTTCCTGCTGTGTGAAACGGAGCACCCAAATCAAGTTATTGTATTCGGATCTGATCTAATTACATGTGTGGACATGTATTATGCAGGCTGACTTCGACCCGTTTCAAATATTATGATGCATACATGTGCACACCCATGTCCTTTACTGAATCTACGCCTACAGTTCTGTGTGCTTTGCACTGAGTGTTCTGTGCACTGAAAGTTTCTCGATCAAGAAAATTTGATTACTTTCTGATTTCAGAACTGTTGTTAATCTAATCCAATTTTTTTGTTGCCTTGGTTTAAAAAGTTGTTGCTTGTGCTGTTAATCTGGTCGGTAGAATGCTTGCTCTTCTCTGTTGTAATTGTTTACTAAGCAACAAGTCCTCCATCAAGTGTTATATCGTTAGACAGACTTTAGTCTTGATTGGAGACACTACATGGTTTACTGTATACTGCAAGTCATCCCCAGCCGAGAGGATAGCACATCTAACAATGGGTAGATTAGCTTTCATCATATATCCAGTAGAAGGACAAAGTCGAGAGTTTTGAATTGGTTTTGTTATTATGGCACTGAAAAATGCAAACTAAATAGTGAAAGTGTATAAGTTCCCATGTAACCTTTATTCCCTAAAGAAACCTTATTGTGTGTTTTTTTTTGCAACGGAAAATATTTAAAAGTAGATGTTCTTTTAGAATGCATCAAAATCTGTTGGTTTTTCCAACAACTTGCATGTAAGATGCCTGACAACATGTTTAGGCTGCATTTAGCTTCATCTTCTATTTTGTTTATTTTCATCCTTCAACATCTTCACATTTCTCTTAAATTGTTTTCTTGGTGATTGACCATAGTTTACGTCTTTTGATGCCAAGCTGATGGATATCTACTTGGATATGAGGCACTGACAGGTTGTTTGCACACTTTTGGATTTCAAAATTATCTTAACAGAAAGACACTCTGTCATTTGTTGTCAATTCGGAATATTTTATGGCCACCTCAATATTCTTAGCCAGATAGTCTGTTTTAATGATCTTAACCTTCTATATTGAAAGGATCAAGATGCCCAAGAGGGGGTTGAATTGGGCTTATTTCAAATTTCTAAAGCAATATAAAATCCTAGCAATGCCAATTACCCCGTAGTGCCTACCGGTAGTGTGTCCTAACTAGAAAGCGGTAGCAATTCAATGAAAGTAAGGACGATGCGGTAAGTAATGTGGTATGAAAGAGCTAGGGATAGAAAGTGACACGACGACGTTTTGCCGAGGTATCGAGGAGTCGACACTCCCCCTAGTCCTCGTTGGAGCACCCGCGCAAGGGTATTGCTCCCCCTCTACCCGCGCAAGGGTAGAGTGCTCTCTACGAGCTGGTTCTTCGCCACTCCGGCTCGGTGAACCGCCCACAACCGATCACAAGTCGATGGAGAAGGGCCGCTGACATCTCCGGTGATCACCTTCCTCCCAAGCACCACCGGACCGTCTAGGTGATGTCGATCACCAAGAGTAACAAGCTTTGATCTTCACTTGACTCACTCAAGCTTCACAACTAGAGTGGATGCACACTTGATCTCTTGGATGAACTAGAGAAGAGGATGGATGGATTCGCAAATCACTCTCTCTCTAGGGCTATTGCTCTCTTCCCAACCTTCTCAAGCAACTCAACAACTCAACAACTGAAATGAGCAAAGGCAAGGTGGGAGAGAAAGGGTGGGGCTATTTATAACCCTCACACAAAACTGCCTCGGGGTTGAGAAAACTGTCTGTTTTAAGTTGGCGACGGACGCTCCGTCTCTTGCCCCAACAGCTAGTTACTATGTACATCAGCAGGCGACGGACGCTGCGCCTCAGCGTCCGGCGCCAACTGGCTGCTCTCGGGTTTCTGGGAAAATATTCCCGGGCGCTCGCTAGCGTCCGACGCCCATGCGACAGACGCGTCCGTCGCAAAATGGACTTCTCTAGAGCTCTCTGTTAGCGCGCTGGACGCTACCCTAGCGTCCGACGTCAGCGTCTGGCATGTCGGACAGCGTCGGACGCCTCTGCACTCAGTGTCTGACGCCTAGAGATCACTCCTCTCAACTTCGTTTTTCGTCGCGATGAATATGGAAGTTGTTCTAGGCTATCTTACGGTCACCATAGGCTTGCTTAGATCTAAGGAAGTCAAGTGTGCACCACACCTAAGTCATGAAGCTCTCCTAAGTCCATCTACTAGTCTCAACCCCTTTTTATAGTACGACCAAAGATCAAATAAAGACCTATCTATACTAAGTGCCCTTCATCTTCTTATGGCACTTAGCCTATCACTCTAGGGTCTTCATCATGACTCATTGAAATCCGAAACGATATCCATCTTGGGGGCTAAGTGATAACCATTGATGCCCATTCATATTGATCACTATGGCTAAGCTACGCATAGCCTTTGCAAAACACACATTAGCCATAATAATCGCTAATTGGCGTTGGAAGGACCAAAAACGGTGACCAGATGGGGGGGGGTGAATGGGAGCCAAATAAAATCCAACTCAAAGACTTGACCCTTGTCCCAAACTCACACCTGAAACTTGACCTCGGAAGAACCACCTCGCACACGACCTAACAAGTAGGTGGACACCTTAGGAAGACCCCTAAAGGTGCAGCGGTGCGGTCGGAGAAGATGTAGAACGAACGAAGCCACGAACTCGAAACCGATACATCGAGAGCGGTACTCTCAACCCCTAGAAAGAAGAGGCAAAAACACACCCAAAAATACTTAAGAGAACTAGTCTCAAAAGTACCTAATTATGTTGCTTACGTGAATACAAATCCAACGCAACAAATTGAACTTGATTCAGAGTCCGGACGAGAGAGAAACGAGCATAGGATTACTTCTGTGAGGACCACAGGACCAATGACGAGTGGTCCGATGCTAAGGTCCAGAGCAAGGAGCTGTACTGTTGTCTTTTAGCCAGACCACAGGACCACTCGCTATGGTCCGGAGGTATGATCCGGAGGGTGGTCCGGAGGGTGGTCCGGAGGGTAGTCCGACGGAAAAAACAGCCAACTCAGTGAGCTCCCAACCTCCGGACTAGTGGTCCGATGGTACCACAGGACTAAACCAAGTGGTCCGGAGGTATGGTTCGGAGGATGGTCCGGCGCTCACGAACAGAGGCGCAGAAAACCCTCGATAACCGATTTCACTCTGCAAAATCTTCCCAAAACTCAACCAAATAAACTCCAACTGCAACCAAACTTTGTAGGCATGATCCTTGTACAGTTGGGGAGCTATCTCGAAGAAATCATCGCTCAATTTGTCTTAGAGCAATGGGAGGAGAAAGAGATTTGGGGAAATGCTCAAGAACAAAGAACACCGCAAAGAAATCGCCCGATCTACGTACTCGTGAGGTTTGAGGAGAAACCCTTCCGTGCAAAGATGCTCCTCACGATTACGAACAACTTGGTTCAAACGGATTTGCATGAGCTACTCCCTACTAAGATAAATCATCTCGGGAACAAAGAGGGAGCAAAAGCAAAAACGCGAAGAACACAAGCAAAACGGGGACACGATCAAGAAGTCGAAGCTACCATGGCTTACGGAGGTTATGGCCTCCAATTCCTCGCAACAAACTCAAGTTCTTACAGAGGTTGGTGAAATCAACCTAGGGATCTCATGAACTAGAGAGAGGGTAGAGAGAGGGAGAGTTGGGGCAAATGATTAGGGTTCAAGAGATAGGATGAGGATGCCCCTTCATCCACTATTTAATGGGGCTTTGACTATTTCCCAAAGATCCCCCTAGATATAAGACCGAATTACCTAGCCCTAAGACATTGTAATCCAAGTCGGTAACTCTCAGCCACTCATTTGAATGGACGACCCCGCTTCTTGCCGGGAGTTTGCCGTCGCCTCGACGCAACCTCCAGGATTCTGCCACGTGCCATCCCCGCTTCCTCGGAAGCTCCGCCTAGATTTTGGGGCCCAAACCCAGGAAACCCGCCACCGTTAGCTTTGGGCTCAAGTACCAAACCCTGAGTTTTGAGGCCCAAACTCGGAAACCGTCCTCAGATGGTTTTGGGGCCCAAACCACCAAACCACTCGACTCGAGCCACCTTGTCCTCGCCCGGTCGGACTCCGAGTCCCATGAGCCTCGTTCGACCCGCTCGTCCGCCGTCTTGACTTGGTCAACTCGGTCTACCTCCATGTCTTCTCGCACTCGCCAGTGCCAAGAACTAGCCACCACAGCTAGTCCGCAGGCGTCCATGGTCCCTCAGTACGAGCCTCGCTTCCACCCTTCATCGCTCTCAGTCCATTGGCACAACAAGCCTCTACTCGACCTTCTCCACGCCATTGACCACTGTCACTAGGTATAGCACCTGCACACCACAAGCCGATAGACAGGCACACATTTGCTTTCGCAAAGGGTTAGGGTAAGCCACTCAAACTGAAACGCTCAAGTGTTGGGCAATCACTCATCACAAAACTAAACTACATGGGTACTTATCCACCATGTGTTCGCAATCTCCCCCTTGATGAGTGAATTTGTCAACATAAGTGCATTTCACATTTGAGCCACAAGGTAAAGCTCTCCAAATGACCAAAAAGCTAAGAAAGCCAAAACGGGGTCACTTGAGAGAAGCAAAACAAGTCCAACAACTTGGTTCCCAAAGACATGGGCAACGGCTCAACGCAACCAAGAAAAACAAAACTAGCCCTCAAGAAGAGGTAGAAACGGGCTCAACACCGCTAGCAAGCCAAAGATACCAAACAAAGCTCTCAAAGCTCAGAATACGAAATGAAGCACCAAGAGAAGTTCAAAGATACCAATTAAACCTCATAAGGCTCAAGAAGCCAATCAAAACCTGTCGGAGCCAACAAACAAGCTAGATCCTCCAGAAGAGGCAACGGCTCAACACATCTAGCAAAAGCTCCCCCTGAGCAAGATACCAATTGAAAACCTATTGAAGAGCCAAAACAAGATACCAATTTAAACGCCTTAAGCCAAAAGAAGCACAAAAACTCCCCCTTGACCAAAGAAGCTCTAAACCAATGAAACCAATGAGATGCACTCTATCTCCCCCTTGGAAATAGATGACTAAAAATGGAATGAAATGCACATCTCTCCCCTTGGTGACACATGTAGCTCATCAAAACTCATTACGCAAGAACCGGCCATAAATGCCATGATATGCAAACTGAGTGCAACAAGCTTCATACTTAGAGCTAAGACAATGAATATATGCTCTAAGTGATGTGATCCAGTGAGAATAGGAAAAGCTCTACGTGCCCAACAAAGACTCAGGTTGAACTAAAGATCACTTTAGAAGCCAAAATAGAGAAGATTACATGTGTGATCAAGGAATGGGTATCACGTCCTAGAGACAACTAAACATGGCAAACAAGATAGGATCTATCTCAAAGCAATCTCATGTATAGCAAGTAGGACTATCCCTAGCAAAGTTCATACAACAAGCCAATGACCCAACTGAATAAATTTTTTAGGTTTAGAGTTCCGCAGTCAAAATTCAGTTTTAGGCACATTTAAGTTGTATGCGAGTGGTTGTAAGCAAAGTGATGTCACTGCTTACCAACCGGGCGAAGTCAAAGGACTTAACACACCGGTTTCGGTCATACACGACACCGCTCAAGTTCCACCCATATGGGTAGCAGTCTCAAACACACCGGTGAAGTGCTCACTATGCAGACCCAACTCGATCTTTCCAATTCACAAAACAGAGAGCAATTTCATTTTAGATTACTTTTTAATCATGGTACTCAAGGGAAGTGAATGAAATAAAGAAGAACCATAGTTACAAGCTATATACAAAACAACCAAGAAGGATCTTCAAACGCCTACACATGCTAGTGCCATTTCATAGGTGACATGGGGAATTAAATTCAGTTTTTAGCTTTTCTAACTTAGCTCTATTGCATATCAAGAGATCAAAGAGAGTCTAAGTTAGGCAACACCATAGACACATAAAGCACCTCAAACAGAGCATAGATTCATTATATTAGCTATAGGTATGAAGCAAATGAGATGCAAGATGCAATGACACCAATTAACAACTAAACACACCAAAAGAAGGAAAAAGAAAAATCAAATAACAACCAAAAAGAACTATGATACACAAAGAGCTTCCCGCAACTAAAAAGGGAAGCAAACACCCAACTCGCCCCGAAGGCGCGAAAATGCAGCTTGATCCAAAGGTTTAGTGAGAATATCCGCAAGCTGGTTTTGGGTCTCGACATGCCGGAGGTCAATATCGCCCTTCTTGTAGTGATCACACAAAAAGTGAAAGCGGACCTCAATGTGCTTGGTCTTAGAGTGAAGCACAAGATTTTTGGCCACACTAATTGCACTCGTGCTATCGCAAAGCAGAGGCACCTTAGTAAGCACAAGACCAAAATCTTTCAAAGTGGCAATCATCCAAATCAATTGAGAGCAACAACTAGCCGTGGCAACGTACTCAGCTTCGCACGTCGACTGTGCCATGCTAGACTATTTGCGGGAAGACCAAGTCACCAAAGAAGACCCGAGAAACTGACAAGTTCTAGAAGTGGACTTCCGATCAAGATGACAACCAACAAAGTCGGCATCAGAATAACCACAAAGCGCAAGAGAAGTGGAGAACTAAAGTACAAATTCGGGAGTGAAGTGCAAGTACCTCATGATGCGTTTCACCGCCTGCTTGTGCAAAGTCCGTGAGGACGCCTGAAAGCGTGCACACAAGTAGACGGAGAACTGAATGTCCGGCCGAGTCGCTGTTATGTACAGAAGCGACCCGATCATGCTTCGGTACTCCGTCTAATCCACCACCTCTCCTTCCTCGTCTGCATCCAAGGCAGTAGTAGTCGACATGGGCATCGAAAGAGGCTTTGCCTCACCCATGTCAAACTTCTTCAGAATGTCCTTCGTGTACTTGCCTTGGTGCACAAACGTCCCTTCTCGGGTTTGCTTGATTTGCAACCCGAGAAAGAAAGTCAACTCTCCCATCATGCTCATTTCAAATTCCCTGCTCATAAGATCTGCAAAACTTGGCAACAAGAGCATGAGAAGAACTACCAAAGATGATATCATCCACGTATAATTGGACAAGGAGAGTGTCTTTGCCTTGCTTGAGGAGAAACAATGTCTTATCTACCGATCCCATTTTAAAACCCTTAGCAAGCAAATAAGTTTTGAAGCTATCATACCATGCTCTAGGGGCTTGTTTCAAACCATACAAAGCTTTGTGAAGTTTAAAAACATGGTTTGGAAACTTGGGATTTTTGAAACTGGGAGGTTGTTTAACATAAACTTCCTCCTCTATGTAGCTGTTTAAGAAGACACTTTTAACGTCCATTTGAAAAATATTTGAAACCCTTAGAAGCCGCAAAAGCTAGAAGGATTCTAATGGCTTCTAAACGAGCTACGGGAGTAAAGGTTTCCTCATAGTCTATTCCCTCCTTTTGACAAAAGCCTTGAGCTACCAACCTAGCCTTGTTGCGCACTACCACCCCATCTTCACTTTGTTTATTTTTGAAATCCCATTTGGTACCTATGGGATGGCAACTAAGTGGTGGAGGAACTAAGACCCAAACGTGGTTTCACTCAAAGTTTTCTAACTCCTCATGCATGGAATTTACCCAATCCGGATCCATCAAAGCGTGTCCAACATCCCGGGGCTCAAAAGAAGTGACAAAAGCCGAATGAGCAAAGTGAGAGAGATAGGACCTAGACCGCGTGACTCGATGGTCGATGTCGTCGATGATGTTCTCCGGCGGGTGCTGCTGCTGGATGTGGCGGGGAGCCTACCTGGACGAAGTGGCCTCCCCCTCGACAGCAGATGAAGCTCCCTCAGGTGCAACGGGCACCGACTGAGGCAACTCCTCGAATGGCCCCCATGTAGAGGAAGTAGTTGGATTGGGACCGTGAGCCGAAGTGGACGTCGCAGGGTCGACGGAGGCAGCCAGTGGAGTTGGCTCGGGATCACCCCAATCGGCGCCGTCCTGCTCCTCCTCCACAAAGATGCTAGTGTTCACCTCATCATCACCTGCAAGCTCAAAAGCAGTGGAAACACAGGGCATAGTCTCATCGAAGGTAATCTCACAAGTCTCGATCACTCGGTTAGTCTCAAGGTTAAGTGCACGATAAGCACGAGAGTGAGTAGAATAACTAAGAAAGATACTGTCAGAAGACCGTGATTCAAATTTATCCAACTTACTGCCCTTTTTGAGGATGAAGCACTTGCACCCAAACACTCGTAGGTGACTTAGCTTGGGTGCTCTCCCAAATCGCAACTCATAAGAAGTCTTCTTCTTGAAAGCTCGGAGAAAAATGCGATTGGAAACATAGCAAGCTGAACTGAGTGCTTCGGCCCAATAGCACCTAGGAGTCCTATGCTCATCGAGCATCGTCCTGGCCATCTCAACAAGGGTCCGATTCTTGCGCTCAACAACACCGTTCTACTGGGGAGTGTGAGGTGCGGAAAACTGGTGGTCGAGACCCAAAGAAGAGCAAAGAGTTGCAAAGTGAGCATTCTTGAATTCTGTGCCATTGTCACTGCGGATAACTCTCATGACATTCTTAGGTAGCTCATTTTGCAATCTTAAAATTAGATCTCGAACAAGTGGAAAAGCCTCATCCTTACTCTCCAAAAAGAACACTTAAGAGTACCTCGAGTAGTCATCAACGACTACAACCACATACCACTTCCCTCCTTCTGACCTAACCCGAGCTAGACCAACTGTGTCCATGTGTAAGAGCTTGCCGGGTTGTGAGGTCATAATTTGAGTTACGGGAGGATGGGAAGCGACAACCATCTTGCCATGTCTGCAAGGATGGCAAACCAAATCCTTCTCGAACTTCAGCTTTGGCAATCCTTGGATAAGTGTCACACCCGGTTCAGAAAAGAGATCGAATGCACAATACATGTGTGCCAGGATCAAGAATTACACACATATATCGACGTCATCAATGGTACATTGCACAATGTTCGAAACATAAACATAAACGAATATAAGAGTACTTTATTACAAACCTTCAAAACAAAGTCTAGCGGAAACTAAACAAGGCGAAGCTGGAGCCATCACACCACAGGAAGGTCGACGGCAGCAACCCCGCATCTCATCAGCAACAGGGATAGCAATCCCAACACTCGAGGTAGCAACCTCGAGCTCTCAACAGTAACCGGGATAGCAATCCCAACACTCAGGTAGCACCCTTGTGCTCACATTTGTAACCAACCACGAACTCTTCACCGCCAACCAACCATGATCTCTCTCAAGCCAGAAATAAGTTGAGCAAAGATGACTCTGTCCATGTGAGGATCCGGGCCGCTCTTGACCGTGCGCGCGGCTGATATATAAAATTTACTCTGCAGAGGTGTGCACTTTCACTTCAAGTCGTGATTCCCATTCGCCCGGGGTTGTGACTCCCCAAGAACACTGCCGAGGTGAACAGGTAGGGTTTCACTACGAGACCTTTCACAGGGTCCAACTAATAGAATGCAACCCGTAGGGTTTTGCCCACGCGCCGGAAGCCATCCCCATAGCCATGGAACCCGGTCGACCGCAACTTAATATTCATTACATGGGTGACTCCCCTACACCTACTCGGTAAGCCACACCCTACTAGTGGTTGTCCTGTTATTTAGTCAAGCTAGAGCCATATAGCTTGAAGCTGCACGGATGTCCCAGGTGGCCGCTCCACGAACCGGCTCTCAGGGAGAGAAGATACGAGTACCCGGAAACACCGGTCTCACACCAATACTCGTTCCCCTTTGAACCAACTAAATCCAACTATACGAGAGATCACATCATCACCATGTTTCATAAACCATCGATTCCATTTTAGTGGTAGTTAACATGATTAGATTTGTCATCATATGCTAAAGCAGGTAAAGCGACTAAGCATAGCTACTTTATGTTGATAAAAGGTAAACCTCAGGTGAGCAAGGAAGGTATAACAAGCCTATTCATGTCTAGGGTTTCACAAGTTTAGACACATGCATGAAAGTAAAGTGAATTTAATTTAAGTAGGTACAAGATGGTCAAATGGTGTCTGCACTTGCCTTTCAAACTCGGGCTGCTCAAAGTCTTCGGGATCTTGCTCCTCTTTCTTAACCGACGGATCACGTTCTAAGCGCATCAAACATCAAACATGGGAGAAAAAACATGCAAGCAAACAAAAGATACAACTAAGAACAATACACCACACAAAAGAAAACAGACTATTAAAAGAGAGCTCGCTGCTATGCAAGAGACGCCGATAACAGAACAATCGTTAAAAGAAACATCTATCAGGAGATTTACTATATTATAAAAGCAAACATGCATGCTTTATTGTATTTTTAATTGATTAAAACTATGTGAAACTTAATAATTCAGATTTAGGAAAAATCATATTTAAACTTGTAAAGATTATCACATAATTTATTCTTAAACAGGTTAAACTTTATCTTTGCAAAAGAGAATAAATATGTGAGAGCATCTAATTAAAATATAGAATGAATGTTTGAACTAATCAAGTTACATTTTAGAAGGATATTAATATTAGAAAGTACTCATGTAAATATTTATATACAAAAGGTCGGAGCATAAAACATATATTGATTTAATTATTGAACTAGTTGCAAAACAATATTAATCAATTTAATATTTGACAATATATAGAAAAGCATATGACATGTCATTGCAGCTAACATATAGATCTTGGCAACATAAATTAAATGCAATTTAAACGGTGCAAAAAGGGATTAAATCTAACTTGCTTTTAATTAATTAAAAAGCTATTGATTAAACATTGATTAAATTAATATTTAGATTAAAAAAAAATTTATAATTAAGTTACATGAAAAACAGTAACACTATGGCATAGAGGACGACGACACGATTCTAACGTAACTTGAATGAAGCGAAACGGATTTACGGTGATTAAACGATGGACATAAAACGATCAATGACAAACTTGTAATTAAGTTGTCTTGTACCTCTATCCATCTTGTTGCTTTGGCTCTTCCTAAAGAACAGAACATGGAACTTGTGTACGTGAGGGGGAGGGTTGTTGTTGCTGCTGCTCATGCGAAGGGGGAAGGCCAGACCATGGGGCGAGAAGCCTGGCGGCAACGTGCCGACGGTGGTTTGGCGGTGGGGCCCACCTGCGAGTGGCGCACCAAGGCCTGCAGGGGCAGGCAGGGCGCGGCGCCCAGCCAGCAGAGGCCTGCCGGCGCTGCTGCTCTGCAGCAGGGCACGCGGGGCCTGGGAACAGTGCAGCGAGGCGGCACGACTGACGGCGCCCACACCCTAGGCAACGGTGTGCAGCAGGACGCAGAGGAGAGCACGACCATGACTGAAGAAGATGAAAACAGTAAGCTTCCCATGACGTTTGTCACCGGAAAACGCCACCGGAAGAAGAAAACGAATGGGAAACGGTCAAACCCTGATGGATCGGAAAAAAGGAAGGCACTATGGTGAAGAGAACGACGAGACTAACATCGTGGTAGTCTCGGAATTGACGGGGACGAAAGAGATGGCCGGAAAAGCTCGCCGGAAGTTCGCTGGAAATTAGTAGATGTGAAACTTCGACTTCAGATCTATGGAGCTACGGGTGGCCGCTACGAAAAGCGGTCGTACTTTTGGAACCCTGGCGTCGAGGAGAACGCCGGCATATATTTATATTGCTAGGGTTTGTAAAAGTTAAAAAAACGAGATATTTTATTTATTTCAGAATTAATTAATTTCGGGATTAAGATAATTCCAGAAAAGTCTAGAATTGATATTTAAGCCACGAAAAATATTCCAAAAGCTCCAAAAATTCAGGGAAAATTCTTGGAGACACATTGGAAAATGATGAACCCAAATAAAGTATTTGGAAGTCATGAAAAAGTATTTTGAAGCACGTGAAAATTAGAATATGCTCATAGATAAATAGGAAAAAGATCCGGAAAAAGCCAGAAAAATTCCCAGAAATAATTTAGAGATGTCTGGCAGTGTGTCAAGTGGGTTGCGAAGATGGTTCGGTTTTGCAATCTACACTTGCTTCTGTGGAGTGGTTTTGGGTAGCTCTTCAAACACACCATCTCTCACAGGAAACTCAGAGGAGTTGGTAGGCTTAGGTGGAGTTATCTTGGTAAGTTTGGGGTTGTGGTGGGTTTCTCACTCTCGCTCAAATCACTGCACTCACCGATCTTACCGAACATGCTATCGTCCTTCCCACCTATAGCAAAGCCTACTCCCGTGTTGCCAGCCCTTTAGCATTGGCTAAGCATCATCCCCAACTGCGGCTCTCAGCAAGACACCCAGCTTAAGATGGACCGAAGGTATGTGCTTTCCTCCTTGGTACGCATCTTGTCGCATCTACGAGACGCGATCTCAAGCTCCAAAGCCTCAAAGCGATCCAACTCTCTAGTGCTATCTGAGCTGACCTTCTCTAACACAGCAATCCTAGCATCCTTCTGTGCCAGCTCAGAACACAAGCCTAAGCAAGACTTGCACGCATCAAGTAAGCTAGGCCTAGCCTTCAGCTCACTGACCTCCTCAAGTAGAGTGCCATACTTGTCCTGGAGACTGACAAGACTAGACATGTGAATGGCGCAAGCATCACACTCTGCCTCCTCGGTAACCACTACTGACGCCTTAGCAAACTCTAGCTCATGCAGCGTTCTAAGATACTTAGCCTTGAAATTGTTCCTTTCGCATGCGGCACACTTGAGCAAAGCATCCTGACTCATCAAGGTGTCATTCAGGGACTCAAGCTCGAGAGAGAGGGATTCGATAGTGGGTGATACCTCGGGTGTGTCGGAGTCATACCCGGAGTCATCCTTGCGCTTACCGACCTTGCCTTCTTCAATCGCCATGGTGCAGAAGCCACCGTGCTTGGCGTCGGCATAGAAGCATATGTCGTTGAACTTGTCCTCAACCCTTCCCTTCGACTCATCATCGCTTGAAGAGGTACCTCCATCGGAGGAGGCATCGATGTCGCGGAGGGAGGCGAGGAAGGATCGATGCTTGGCCTTCACCTTGTCAATCACCTTCTTGGAGGACCTTCGGTTGTAGCCACCCTTGGGCTTGTGCTTGTCCTCGAAGTGGTGCGTGCGCTTGTCCTTGCGCTTGGTGAAGTCACCCGCAGCTTTCTTGGGGCAGTTTGCGATGAAGTGATTCTCATCACCGCAACGGTAGCACCCCTTGGCCGAGCCACCATGTCGTCGCTTCAAACGGTTGTTGTGAAACCATGAGAACCTAGTGATGACTAGGGCCAGCTCATCTTCTCCAAGATCCTCCACTTGCTTCTCTGTCACAAACATCAAAGACAAAGCGAACGAAGAGTGTGAAGGGTTAGAGGAGGAAGAAGACATACCGCCGAGGCCAGAAACCAACGCCATAGAGGGTTTCGACGGGTTTTCAAGCTTGGCCCGGGTCTGGTAGTCAATCTCTGAGGACTTGAGCTTGTTGAACAACTCATCCACGGTCAGGGCATCATAGCCCGGTGACTCCTGAATTACAGCCACCTTCATCTCCCACACCTTCCGATCAAGAGCATGCAAAAGCTTGATAGTCATCTCATGATCATCATAAGGCAAGTTGGCTCGATTAGCACGCATCTTGTTGACGATAGATTGGAAGCGAGTGAACATCTCGTCAACAGATTTGCCGGCCAACTGTACGAAGTTCTCGTACTCCCTACGGTATGTGTCGAAGAGCCTGAACTTGATCTAAGGATTGCCATCATGATATCGCACAAGTGTTTGCCAGATCTCTCTCGCTGTAGTGAGGTTCGAGACTCGCTCAAACTCAGGAAGACACAAACTCGAGAAGAGAATACTACGTGCTCTGCTGTTTGCGTTGTGTTGAGAAATCTGGAGAGGGTCAACACGAGCCGCAAGAACACGATAGCCCTCATTCTCACAAATCTCCCATGTGTTCGAATCAACTCCTTGTAGATAGGCGAACATGCGCACCTTCCAGTAGGAGAAGTTTGTTCCATAAAAAACTGGAGGTTTGCCAACACCTCGCTCCATGTCGCCTTCGCGGATCAAGAACCGCGTAAGGTGGATTGATCCTTAACCGGCTCTGATACCAATTGAAGGACCGAGAACAGCGACCAAAGGGGGGGGGTGAATGGGAGCCAAATAAAATCCAACTCAACGACTTGGCCCTTGTACCAAACTCACACCCAAAACTTGACCTCGGAAGAACCCACTCGCACATGACCTAACAAGTAGGTGTACACCTTAGGAAGACCCCTAAAGGTGCAGCGGAGCGGTCGGAGAAGATGGAGAACGAACGAAGCCATGAACTCGAAACCGATACACCGAGAGCGGTACTCTCAAGCCCTAGAGAGAAGAGGCAAGAACACAGCCAAAAATACTTATGAGAACTGGTATCAAAAGTACCTAATCATGTTCCTTACGTGAATATGAATCCAACGCAACAAACGAAACTTGATTCGGAGTCCGGACGAGAGAGAAACGAGCACATGACTACTTCTGTCAGGACCACAGGACCAGTGACGAGTGGGTCCGAAGCTAAGGTTCGGAGCAAGGGATTGTACTCGCTATGGTCTGGAGGTATGGTCCGGAGAGTAGTCCAACGGAAAAAAACAGCCAACTCAGTGAGCTCCCAACCTCCAGACTAATGGTCCGATGGTATTACAGGACTATACCAAGTGGTCCAGAGGTATGGTCCGGAGCTTGGGGTTGTGCTGTTATCTTTTGCCAAGACCATATGACCACTCGTTATGGTCTGGAGGTATGGTTCGGAGGGTGGTCCGGAGCTCACGAACAGAGCGCAGAAAACCCTCGATAACCGATTTCACTCCGCCAAATCTTCCCAAAACTCAACCAAATGAACTCCAACTACAACCAAACTTTGTAGGCATGATCCTTGTACAGTTGGGGAGCTATCCCGAAGAAATCATCGCTGAATTTGGCTTAGAGCAATGGGAGCAGAAGACATTTGGGGAAAAGCTCAAGAACGAAGAACACCGCAAAGAAATCGCCCGATCTATGTACTCGTGAGGTTTGAGGAGAAACCCTTCGGTGCAAAGATGCTCCTCAGAATTACGAATAACTTGGTTCAAACGGATTTGCATGAGCTGCTCCCTACTAAGATAAATCATCTCGGGAACAAAGAGTGAGCAAAAGCAAAAACGCGAAGAACACAAGCAAAACGGGGACACGATCAATAAGTCGAAGCCACCATGGCTTACGGAGGTTACAACCTCCGATTCCTCGCAACAAACTCAAGTTCTTACAGAGGTTGGTGAAATCAACCTAGGAATCTCATGAAGTAGAGAGAGGGTAGAGAGAGGGAGAGTTGGGGCAAATGATTAGGGTTCAAGAGATAGGATGAGGATACCCCTTAATCCTCTATATAACAAGGCTTTGGCTATTTCCCAAAGACCCCCCTAGATACAAGACCGAATTACCTAGCCCTAAGACATTGTAATCCAAGTCGGTAACTCTCAGCCACTCATTTGAATGGACGACCCTACTTCCTGCTAGGAGTTGCCGTCGCCTCGACGCAACCTCCAGGATTCCGCCACGTGCCATCCCCGCTTCCTCGGAAGCTCCGCCTAGGTTTTGAGGCCCAAACCCAGGAAACCCGTCACCGGTAGCTTTTGGCTCAACTACCAAACCCCGAGTTTTGAGGCTCAAACTCGGAAACCGTCCTCGGATGGTTTTGAGGCCCAAACCACCAAACCACTCGACTTGATCCACCTTGTCCTCGCCCGGTCGGACTCCGAGTCCCATGAGCCTTGCTCGACCCGCTCGTCCACCGTCTTCACTTGGTCTACTCGGTCTACCTCCATGTCTTCTCGCACTCGCCGGTGCCAAGTACTAGCCACCACAGCTAGTCTGCCGGCGCCCATGGTCCCTTAGTACGAGCCTCGCTTCCGCCCTTCACCGCTCTCAGTCCATCGGCACGGCAAGACTCTACTCGACCTTCTCCACGCCATTGACCACTGTCACTAGGTATAGCACCTGCACACCACAAGCCGATAGATAGGCACACATTTGCTTTTGCAAAGGGGTTAGGGTAAGCCACTCAAACTAAAAAGCTCAAGTGTTGGGCAATCACTCATCACAAAACTGAACTACATGGGTAACTTATCCACCATGTGTTCGTAGTGTTAATCACTGAAACCAATAGAGCCTTGATTCTTCAATCTCCCCCTTTTTGGTGATTGATGACAATAACTCCTCAAGTATGGATATAAGATTGAAAGGTTAGGATTTCAAGTGACTTGGATGGGTTGAGCAAGGGTTAGTGAATAAGAATGAAGAATACTTGCTCATCCAAACCAAATCACAAACATGGTACTCATGAATATGAAATAAGATCAGAGTACCTCATGATATTCTCATATAAGTATCGGAGTATGGCGCGGAAGCTCATTACCATTTCATCACAGAGACATATCATGAAAACAAGTGATAAATCACAAGATATATTAGCGAAAGAATAAGAGTTTGTCACACAACCACAATCACAGGAGTATCTCAAGCATCATACACAAATAAACAATGCATAAAGGTAGACATGATGAATGAGTACGGGGGAAAAATAAGCACATCAAAGATCCAAATCCCTCCCCCTATCTCTAATATTTGACTCTCTCTCCCCCTTTGGCGCCAAGCACCAAAAACTATGGGTCTGCTAGAGCATCTTCTAAAGTATCCGGAAGTGAAGCATCAGTAGAGCGGGAGCGGATGTCAAATTGGGTGTAATCTGGACTGTCATTGTTGTCCTCATCTGCCTAACCCTCTGAAGCTGCATCTGTTTGAGAAGCAGGCTGGGTAGGCTGAGCGGACTCTGCTGGCTCCCCCTGAGGCTCAGCTAGGGCCTCTGACGGTCCTGCCTCTGTGGTAGCGGGTCTGGAAGCCCGACGAGTGAACACACAAGGCGAGGGGAAGCTGTCACTGCCAGGGCTGCAAGAGTAACTACTGCAACTAACTCATCTGGCTGACCCTGGGAGTGAACTGGAAAAGATACTGCCATGGTGACTGCCTCAAACTACTCATGTGGCTGAGCTGGTGCGGGTGACTCAACTACCTCTGCTACAATGGTTGTAGCATCTGTCTGAATAGCAGCAATAGGAGTAGTCACGGTCTGGGTCGAGCAGTCTGGTGCGACCTCCGACGAAGCAACACAAGAGAGGTGAGTGCCCGTCGCTGGAGGGTCATCCGTAGGTGGCTGAGTGTCTGGAGCTACTGCACCTCTGTTTGCGATCTAAGTGTCAGGTGTGTCATGCTGTGCTCCGACTGGTGAGGGCTCTCCAGTGATCTCCAAGTAGGAAGCTGTAAGGTCACGAGAAGCCCCTGCTATGGTGGTTCCCCGGGTAGGTGTGAAGCCTATCTGGAACTCACCGGGAGAAGCCAACCAAGAAGACACCTATGTCAGTGGTGTCTGGTAAGCAGGAGAAACCGATGCCTGACTCTGAAGCCCGCTGGGCTGTAGCGCTGGAGTCGGCATCACCACTCGGGGTGGAGGCTGCGGCTGGGAAGTATACTGCTGCTGGGAGCCTCCAAGAACTGTAGCTATGGAGTGAAAGTCTGCCTGGAGCTCGAACTGAGGAGCCTCTCAAGGATCTGAGTCTGCGTCCTCTGGATCTCAGCCTGCTGCATCTGATATGTGAGAAACTGGCGCTGAAACTCATCCTGACGAGCCTCAGCCTCAGCCTGAGCTGCTAGCTACTGAGTAGTGAGTCTCCTGACCTCCTCTGCCTGCATCCTCTGCTCCTCTGCCTGTCTAATCTGCTCCTGCTGCATGTTGGTCAGAAGAGAGAGGATGGTAGCCTCTGAGGTGCCTGAAACGGGAGTTGTAGCTGCACCGGACCCACCGACCTCATGGTCGTGAGACCAAGGTGTGAACTCTGGAATGGACCGGTAATCCTCATCTGAGCTATCGGGTGGCAAATCATCATGATGAGCATCATATGCAGCTGCATCTATCTCAACATCTAACTCTGCCATCTCAGCCTCTGCAAGACCCTGAACGATAGCATCCTGCTGCTCCTCTGACGCAGGTGGAATACCTATCTGCCTGGTGTGAGGACCCTGACGCCTCAGACGTCCTCTGCCACTGTGACTCACCAGCTGTGCCATGTTATACTCTGGAAAGACTGTATCTGACCGAGTGAGAGTGAGTAGCTAGCATGGGAAACCTCCACGAGACACTAGCAGGAAGCAAATCCAATGAGCATACTACAGCTATCAGTGGCCTCTGAACCTCGAAGCTATGATATCTTCCATTTCACTAATAATCAAGTCCCATAGATCAAACTTCTCCATCCGGACTATATGAGCTAGGAGCCACATTTGAAGTCTAGTGATGATCTCTCGGGAACCAACTCTGGGGAGGATAGTCCGTCGAAGTACCTCATTCAGAGTACGGGCAGTCGGTGTGAGGTCATGAACACCACGACTGGAACCCTCTCCGAACAGCTCTCGAAAGCAGGGATGCACAAAGTCCACTGACGGCACTATCCCCTCGTGAGGACGGCGAGGAGCCTCCTGATCCCCATAGCACAAACTGTGGATCCTCGTAGCTGACTCCTCTAGGTGGAAGATCTCTCTGAACCGTGTATCATAAATCCTCACATCCTTGCCCTTGAAGGCAAAATGGATGAACTTGTGATCCGGAGAAACCCACAAAGAAGCATAGAACTTTCTGACCCAGTCCTCCTAATAGTTCCCAACTCTGCCTATCAGACCTGTCAGCCCCTGAAGATACTCAAGATGCTGGACTATGCCTGGACCACCGACCTCTATGATAGACTGCAAGGGGCACGCCTGGTGAGCATGAAGCGGTGCATGGGTGTTAACATACCCCCTGTAGAAGTCCTCATGCACTGTGGTGTAGAAGTCAGGACTAGCACGGGGGTCTCGTGCTGGAGGGAACCACGTCTGGAAGTCAGTAAACCTCATCTGCTGAATCTGCTTCGCTGATAGTGCTGTCACCTGGTGCCTCACTGGATCAGGCAAACTGGACCAAGGCGGAGGTCTGTCGTTGCGTCGTGGTCCATCGGGCCTAGGAGGAGGCTCCGACCCACGAGCGCGTGTCACACGGCGAGCCATCAGCTCCTGGACGAATGAATGCCCTGAAGGGTCTGCTAGGTCCGTGTCCTTAGTCTCTCTGGACTCAACCTCTGCCTCTTCCTGAGAGGGGGACTCACGATGCGCTCCACGACGAGGAGAGATCCTCAAACTGGCTCGATGTCCACACTGATCGACTAGCTCGGCTGCCTCGGCTGCTGCAATTGCTGCCACTGAGTCTAGATCCATCAGCGGCCTCTTCCACTTCTTGGACACAACTTTCTTCTTACCCTTGTCCCGGTTGGTGGGAGGACGCGGTGGAGGTGGAGGGTCACAACCACTACTAGGGACAGGGCCTACATTATTCGTGTGTGCCATTGTCGGGCACTGCAGTAAGTACTATCAACAGAAAGATCAACTGCCAAACAAATTGCCCACTGCCACTGTCACAGATCAAAAAAATAGCCTACTGCAAGAATGGCAAGAAGACCCTGGACTGTCCTCTTGAGGCTTTGCCTCGTTCCTTACTCGCGGGCTTTGCCCTGAGTTGACTGTCACTGCTCAAGAAACACACTGACTTGCAACACGATAGATAGGAAGAATATGTAACATTTAAGCATATATTCTAGAGGTGAGAAATTCTAATCTGAAGCATGAATTAGACAAGTGTAGAATCGATTCTGCCCATACCTTGAACCACTGACCAAAAGGAATAGGAAAGGGAGTCCTCAGTCAAATTCAAAAACTCAATCCGCAACCCTAAAACTGGAGAACGAGACAACACTAGGTTTAGGTGGATGATTTTTGATATATAGGTCAACACCAAGGTGAAAGGGATTAAGGACTATCAACTACCTTGGAGATCCAGAGGAAGAACCAAGGAGCCAAGGAGGGGAACCTTGGGGAAGATTCATACGACCACCATCCCTCTGCTCAGCTGAACCACGCATAGCAGAGGAGAAAGGAAGGGACAGGGGCTGGCGGTGCAAGCACAGGGCACGCCGGCGGCGATGAAATGAGGCGGAGCAGAGCTGCTGAGCGGCGGCGTAGAGCTAGTGGAGAAGGGCAGAGGAGAGTGGCGGTGGTGGAACCTGAAAGCGGCGGCGCAGGTGTACGGGATGAGTGACTGTAACCGACCGAGAAAGAAGAGAAGATTTTGAAATCATATGCGCTCGGTTAGTTCACGACGGACGCTCCGTCGGGGGCGATGGACGCTAGGTTACAGCATCCAGCGCGCTAACAAAAGGAACAGAGAGCTCCCTCTGATGACAGACATGTCTGACGCCAAGGCGACAGACGCTGAAGAGCGTCTGTCGCTTCGAATAGAGAGGATCAAAGAGCTCCATGGAGCGCCAGACGCGTCTGATTCTTCTGCGACGGATGCTAGGGAGCGTCCGACGCTCCTTTTCTGAGCGGCTTCAATCTGCGTATGATCGTGACAGACACTGAGGCATTGAACGCCGAGCATCCGTTTGCAGCGTCCGACGCCTTTGAAATAGAATTTTTCAAAACAGATTTTTGCGCCTTTCTCCCAACCATGTTCCAATCCCAATAAGATCCAAACGACACTTGATTGGACTTGGTATGAGAACCATCTCTCAAACTCTCATTTTCAAATATTTTGCCGTAGGCTTTAACTTTAGTTTTTAGCTTAAAATATTCGAATGGAAGCTCCAAGGAGACATCATAGGGCCACAAGAGGGGTATAGAAACATCTTTAGCTTGGATTGCTCCCCCTAAGTGCACGAACCCAGCGGATGCTCAAACTTAACTGAAAAGAAATGACAAACAACACATGCAAATGCTATGCATTACAAGAATTTGAATCTAGGTTGCTTGTAAGTTTGAACCATGATTGGACCTCTTCACACATTCAAGAACGGTTATTCAAACCATGTTAGCCAAGCCTATGTGCATTACTAATTAACATGATTATATTACACATGATGCAAGGTTGGTTCACACAAGATCATCTTTTAGTGAAGTTAGAGTGATCAAGCACATTCCACTCGCTTCTCAACCTACAAAAGGTTGCTTCATCGAGTGGTTTAGTGAAGATATCCGCCAATTGTTTTCGCTAGAAACTCCCACTAGTGATATGTCTTTCCTAGCCACATGATCTCTAAGAAAGTGATGGCGAATATCAATGTGCTTGGTGTGAGAGTGTTGAACCGGATTATTTGCAAGCTTTACGTCGCTTTCATTATCACACAAGAGTGGAACATCTTTTAAAAACACACCGTAATCAAGAAGTGTTTGGGTCATGTATAAGATTTGTGCACAACTTGCTCCCATGGCTATGTATTCCGCCTCGGCGGTGGACAATGCCACACTATTTGCTTCTTGGAGGACCAAGAAACAAGTGATCTTCCTAGCAAATGGCAACCGCCGGAGGTACTCTTCCTATCAACCTTACACCCGGCATAATCCGAATCAGTATAGCCAACAAGTTGGAAGGGAGCTCCTTTGGGATACCAAAGGCCAATGGGTGTGCCTTATGTACCTTATGATTCTTTTTACCGCACTTAAGTGCGACTCCTTAGGATTAGCTTGAAACCTTGCACACATACACACACACACTAAACATGATATCCGACCTAGAAGCGGTGAGGTAAAGTAAACTACCGATCATCGAGCGATAAAGTGTGTGGTCGGTCGGGTTACCTCCCTCATCAAGGTCGAGATGCCCATTAGTAGGCATTGGGGTCTGGATTGGCTTGCAATCCTCCATTTTGAATTTCTTGAGCACATCATGAGTGTACTTCTCTTGAGATATGAAGGTGCCCTCCCTCAATTGCTTCACTTGGAAGCCAAGGAAGAAGGTTAGCTCACCAATCATCGACATCTCGAACTCCTTGGACATCAATGCACCAAATTCCTTGCTATGATCTTGGTTTGTTGACCCAAATATAATGTCATTGACATATAATTGGCAAACAAAGATCTCTCCATCTAGCACCTTGGTGAAGAGTGGTATCAACTTTCCCGATCTTGAATCCCTTCTTGAGTAGGAAGTCCCTTAGCCTCTCATACCAAGCTCTTGGAGCTTGCTTCAATCCATATAGAGCCTTGGACAACCTATACACATGATTAGGACAATTTGGGTCTTCAAACCCGAGAGGTTGTGAGACAAAAAACAAGTTCATTAATGAAACCATTTAAGAAGGCACTCTTCACATCCATTTGAAATAGTTTCATTTTGTGATGTGAAGCATATGCCAAAAGGATACGAATGACTTCTAGTCTTGCAACCGGTGAAAAGGTCTCCCCAAAATCCAAGCATTCAACTTGGGAGAACCCCTTTGCCACCAATCTTTCCTTGTTCCTCACAACCACGCCTTGATCATCTTGCTTGTTCCTAAACACCCACTTGGTGCCAATGATTCTTACTCCTTTGGGCTTTTCTACTAGTGTCCACACTTCGTTCTGGGTGAAGTTGTTCAACTCTTCATGCATGTCGTTCACCCAATCCGGATCCGCAAGTGCATCCTCCACAGTAGAAGGCAACAAAGGAAACAAAAGAGTGATGCTCAACATAAGAAGCAAGTCTAGATCGAGTTGTTACCCCCCTTGATGGACTCCCAATGATGAGGTCTTGTGGATGAGCTTGAAGCATTGGTGTAGATCTTCTATCAATCACTTGGGGAGGCGGTTGTGGTGCATCAACGTTACTAGCTTGAGCCTCGGCTTGATCTTGAGGGATGAAGGTATCTTCTTGTGCTTCCCTCACTTGTTTTTCATCAACTTGAGGCATATGAGATGGAGAAGGTTCTTGATTTGCATCATCTTCAACATCTTCCACCTCTAGTGGGTTGATTACACCAACGGGCATATTCTTCATAGCCTCCCTCTAGGATTCATCACCTACATCATCAAGATTCTCATGCTCTTCAAGAGAGACATTAGTTTCATCAAATTCCAAGTCATATGTTTCTTCAACTAGGCCGGAGGCTTTGTTAAATACTCGATATGCCTTGGATTTAAGTGAATAGCCAAGTAAGAAACCAATGTCACAACGCCTTTGGAACTTGCCCAAGTGTTGACGCTTCTTGTAGATGTACACTTTGCATCCAAACACTCGGAAGAAGGATATATCCGGTTTCTTCCCATTCACAAGCTCATATGGGGTCTTCTTGAGAAGCCTTTGGACAAATAGCTGATTGGCCGCATAGCATGCGGTGTTGATTGCTTCGGCCCAAAACTTCTCGGGGGTGTTGTACTCATCAAGCATTGATCTTGCAAGTGTGATTAGTGTCCGGTTCTTCCTCTCTACTACACCATTTTGTTGTGGGGTATAGGTGGCGGACACCTCATGCTTGATCCCAACTTCATCACAATAATCCTCAATCTTGGTGTTCACAAACTCGGTCCCATTGTCACTTCTTATCTTTTTTATCTTCACATCAAACTCATTTTGGGCTCTAGTTGCAAACTTCTTGAATATTGATTGAGTCTCTCCCTTGTCTTGAAGAAAGGACACCCAAGTGTACCTAGAGTAGTCATCAACTACCACCAAGCAAAATAGATTTCCTCCAAGGCTAGCATAGGTGGTAGGTCCAAATAGGTCCATGTGGAGTAGCTCTAGGACTCTTGAGGTTGACATGAAGGCTTTGGTGGGATGGGTGTTGGCCACTTGCTTGTCGGCTTGACATGCACTACACAATTTGTCCTTCTCAAACACCACATCCTTCACACCTCTAACCATCTCCTTCTTGACAAGTTTCTTCAAAGTTGACATGCCCACATGAGCTAATATTCTATGCCATAACCAACCCAAAGAACTCTTGGAGACGAGACATGTTTGCAAACTAGCTTCATTTGAGGTGAAGTCCACTAAGTAGAGGTTGTTGTGTCGAAACCCTTTGAATATCAATGACTTGTCATCTATCTTGGACACAACCACCTCACTTGGGGTGAAGAGACATTAGAAACCAAGA
>CM039133.1:37622076-37677599 GCA_022036555.1 Microstegium vimineum
GAGTATGGCGCGGAAGCTCATTACCATTTCATCACAGAGACATATCATGAAAACAAGTGATAAATCACAAGATATATTAGCGAAAGAATAAGAGTTTGTCACACAACCACAATCACAGGAGTATCTCAAGCATCATACACAATAAACAATGCATAAAGGTAGACATGATGAATGAGTACGGGGGAAAAATAAGCACATCAAAGATCCAAATCCCTCCCCCTATCTCTAATATTTGACTCTCTCTCCCCCTTTGGCGCCAAGCACCAAAAACTATGGGTCTGCTAGAGCATCTTCTAAAGTATCCGGAAGTGAAGCATCAGTAGAGCGGGAGCGGATGTCAAATTGGGTGTAATCTGGACTGTCATTGTTGTCCTCATCTGCCTAACCCTCTGAAGCTGCATCTGTTTGAGAAGCAGGCTGGGTAGGCTGAGCGGACTCTGCTGGCTCCCCCTGAGGCTCAGCTAGGGCCTCTGACGGTCCTGCCTCTGTGGTAGCGGGTCTGGAAGCCCGACGAGTGAACACACAAGGCGAGGGGAAGCTGTCACTGCCAGGGCTGCAAGAGTAACTACTGCAACTAACTCATCTGGCTGACCCTGGGAGTGAACTGGAAAAGATACTGCCATGGTGACTGCCTCAAACTACTCATGTGGCTGAGCTGGTGCGGGTGACTCAACTACCTCTGCTACAATGGTTGTAGCATCTGTCTGAATAGCAGCAATAGGAGTAGTCACGGTCTGGGTCGAGCAGTCTGGTGCGACCTCCGACGAAGCAACACAAGAGAGGTGAGTGCCCGTCGCTGGAGGGTCATCCGTAGGTGGCTGAGTGTCTGGAGCTACTGCACCTCTGTTTGCGATCTAAGTGTCAGGTGTGTCATGCTGTGCTCCGACTGGTGAGGGCTCTCCAGTGATCTCCAAGTAGGAAGCTGTAAGGTCACGAGAAGCCCCTGCTATGGTGGTTCCCCGGGTAGGTGTGAAGCCTATCTGGAACTCACCGGGAGAAGCCAACCAAGAAGACACCTATGTCAGTGGTGTCTGGTAAGCAGGAGAAACCGATGCCTGACTCTGAAGCCCGCTGGGCTGTAGCGCTGGAGTCGGCATCACCACTCGGGGTGGAGGCTGCGGCTGGGAAGTATACTGCTGCTGGGAGCCTCCAAGAACTGTAGCTATGGAGTGAAAGTCTGCCTGGAGCTCGAACTGAGGAGCCTCTCAAGGATCTGAGTCTGCGTCCTCTGGATCTCAGCCTGCTGCATCTGATATGTGAGAAACTGGCGCTGAAACTCATCCTGACGAGCCTCAGCCTCAGCCTGAGCTGCTAGCTACTGAGTAGTGAGTCTCCTGACCTCCTCTGCCTGCATCCTCTGCTCCTCTGCCTGTCTAATCTGCTCCTGCTGCATGTTGGTCAGAAGAGAGAGGATGGTAGCCTCTGAGGTGCCTGAAACGGGAGTTGTAGCTGCACCGGACCCACCGACCTCATGGTCGTGAGACCAAGGTGTGAACTCTGGAATGGACCGGTAATCCTCATCTGAGCTATCGGGTGGCAAATCATCATGATGAGCATCATATGCAGCTGCATCTATCTCAACATCTAACTCTGCCATCTCAGCCTCTGCAAGACCCTGAACGATAGCATCCTGCTGCTCCTCTGACGCAGGTGGAATACCTATCTGCCTGGTGTGAGGACCCTGACGCCTCAGACGTCCTCTGCCACTGTGACTCACCAGCTGTGCCATGTTATACTCTGGAAAGACTGTATCTGACCGAGTGAGAGTGAGTAGCTAGCATGGGAAACCTCCACGAGACACTAGCAGGAAGCAAATCCAATGAGCATACTACAGCTATCAGTGGCCTCTGAACCTCGAAGCTATGATATCTTCCATTTCACTAATAATCAAGTCCCATAGATCAAACTTCTCCATCCGGACTATATGAGCTAGGAGCCACATTTGAAGTCTAGTGATGATCTCTCGGGAACCAACTCTGGGGAGGATAGTCCGTCGAAGTACCTCATTCAGAGTACGGGCAGTCGGTGTGAGGTCATGAACACCACGACTGGAACCCTCTCCGAACAGCTCTCGAAAGCAGGGATGCACAAAGTCCACTGACGGCACTATCCCCTCGTGAGGACGGCGAGGAGCCTCCTGATCCCCATAGCACAAACTGTGGATCCTCGTAGCTGACTCCTCTAGGTGGAAGATCTCTCTGAACCGTGTATCATAAATCCTCACATCCTTGCCCTTGAAGGCAAAATGGATGAACTTGTGATCCGGAGAAACCCACAAAGAAGCATAGAACTTTCTGACCCAGTCCTCCTAATAGTTCCCAACTCTGCCTATCAGACCTGTCAGCCCCTGAAGATACTCAAGATGCTGGACTATGCCTGGACCACCGACCTCTATGATAGACTGCAAGGGGCACGCCTGGTGAGCATGAAGCGGTGCATGGGTGTTAACATACCCCCTGTAGAAGTCCTCATGCACTGTGGTGTAGAAGTCAGGACTAGCACGGGGGTCTCGTGCTGGAGGGAACCACGTCTGGAAGTCAGTAAACCTCATCTGCTGAATCTGCTTCGCTGATAGTGCTGTCACCTGGTGCCTCACTGGATCAGGCAAACTGGACCAAGGCGGAGGTCTGTCGTTGCGTCGTGGTCCATCGGGCCTAGGAGGAGGCTCCGACCCACGAGCGCGTGTCACACGGCGAGCCATCAGCTCCTGGACGAATGAATGCCCTGAAGGGTCTGCTAGGTCCGTGTCCTTAGTCTCTCTGGACTCAACCTCTGCCTCTTCCTGAGAGGGGGACTCACGATGCGCTCCACGACGAGGAGAGATCCTCAAACTGGCTCGATGTCCACACTGATCGACTAGCTCGGCTGCCTCGGCTGCTGCAATTGCTGCCACTGAGTCTAGATCCATCAGCGGCCTCTTCCACTTCTTGGACACAACTTTCTTCTTACCCTTGTCCCGGTTGGTGGGAGGACGCGGTGGAGGTGGAGGGTCACAACCACTACTAGGGACAGGGCCTACATTATTCGTGTGTGCCATTGTCGGGCACTGCAGTAAGTACTATCAACAGAAAGATCAACTGCCAAACAAATTGCCCACTGCCACTGTCACAGATCAAAAAAATAGCCTACTGCAAGAATGGCAAGAAGACCCTGGACTGTCCTCTTGAGGCTTTGCCTCGTTCCTTACTCGCGGGCTTTGCCCTGAGTTGACTGTCACTGCTCAAGAAACACACTGACTTGCAACACGATAGATAGGAAGAATATGTAACATTTAAGCATATATTCTAGAGGTGAGAAATTCTAATCTGAAGCATGAATTAGACAAGTGTAGAATCGATTCTGCCCATACCTTGAACCACTGACCAAAAGGAATAGGAAAGGGAGTCCTCAGTCAAATTCAAAAACTCAATCCGCAACCCTAAAACTGGAGAACGAGACAACACTAGGTTTAGGTGGATGATTTTTGATATATAGGTCAACACCAAGGTGAAAGGGATTAAGGACTATCAACTACCTTGGAGATCCAGAGGAAGAACCAAGGAGCCAAGGAGGGGAACCTTGGGGAAGATTCATACGACCACCATCCCTCTGCTCAGCTGAACCACGCATAGCAGAGGAGAAAGGAAGGGACAGGGGCTGGCGGTGCAAGCACAGGGCACGCCGGCGGCGATGAAATGAGGCGGAGCAGAGCTGCTGAGCGGCGGCGTAGAGCTAGTGGAGAAGGGCAGAGGAGAGTGGCGGTGGTGGAACCTGAAAGCGGCGGCGCAGGTGTACGGGATGAGTGACTGTAACCGACCGAGAAAGAAGAGAAGATTTTGAAATCATATGCGCTCGGTTAGTTCACGACGGACGCTCCGTCGGGGGCGATGGACGCTAGGTTACAGCATCCAGCGCGCTAACAAAAGGAACAGAGAGCTCCCTCTGATGACAGACATGTCTGACGCCAAGGCGACAGACGCTGAAGAGCGTCTGTCGCTTCGAATAGAGAGGATCAAAGAGCTCCATGGAGCGCCAGACGCGTCTGATTCTTCTGCGACGGATGCTAGGGAGCGTCCGACGCTCCTTTTCTGAGCGGCTTCAATCTGCGTATGATCGTGACAGACACTGAGGCATTGAACGCCGAGCATCCGTTTGCAGCGTCCGACGCCTTTGAAATAGAATTTTTCAAAACAGATTTTTGCGCCTTTCTCCCAACCATGTTCCAATCCCAATAAGATCCAAACGACACTTGATTGGACTTGGTATGAGAACCATCTCTCAAACTCTCATTTTCAAATATTTTGCCGTAGGCTTTAACTTTAGTTTTTAGCTTAAAATATTCGAATGGAAGCTCCAAGGAGACATCATAGGGCCACAAGAGGGGTATAGAAACATCTTTAGCTTGGATTGCTCCCCTAAGTGCACGAACCCAGCGGATGCTCAAACTTAACTGAAAAGAAATGACAAACAACACATGCAAATGCTATGCATTACAAGAATTTGAATCTAGGTTGCTTGTAAGTTTGAACCATGATTGGACCTCTTCACACATTCAAGAACGGTTATTCAAACCATGTTAGCCAAGCCTATGTGCATTACTAATTAACATGATTATATTACACATGATGCAAGGTTGGTTCACACAAGATCATCTTTTAGTGAAGTTAGAGTGATCAAGCACATTCCACTCGCTTCTCAACCTACAAAAGGTTGCTTCATCGAGTGGTTTAGTGAAGATATCCGCCAATTGTTTTCGCTAGAAACTCCCACTAGTGATATGTCTTTCCTAGCCACATGATCTCTAAGAAAGTGATGGCGAATATCAATGTGCTTGGTGTGAGAGTGTTGAACCGGATTATTTGCAAGCTTTACGTCGCTTTCATTATCACACAAGAGTGGAACATCTTTTAAAAACACACCGTAATCAAGAAGTGTTTGGGTCATGTATAAGATTTGTGCACAACTTGCTCCCATGGCTATGTATTCCGCCTCGGCGGTGGACAATGCCACACTATTTGCTTCTTGGAGGACCAAGAAACAAGTGATCTTCCTAGCAAATGGCAACCGCCGGAGGTACTCTTCCTATCAACCTTACACCCGGCATAATCCGAATCAGTATAGCCAACAAGTTGGAAGGGAGCTCCTTTGGGATACCAAAGGCCAATGGGTGTGCCTTATGTACCTTATGATTCTTTTTACCGCACTTAAGTGCGACTCCTTAGGATTAGCTTGAAACCTTGCACACATACACACACACACTAAACATGATATCCGACCTAGAAGCGGTGAGGTAAAGTAAACTACCGATCATCGAGCGATAAAGTGTGTGGTCGGTCGGGTTACCTCCCTCATCAAGGTCGAGATGCCCATTAGTAGGCATTGGGGTCTGGATTGGCTTGCAATCCTCCATTTTGAATTTCTTGAGCACATCATGAGTGTACTTCTCTTGAGATATGAAGGTGCCCTCCCTCAATTGCTTCACTTGGAAGCCAAGGAAGAAGGTTAGCTCACCAATCATCGACATCTCGAACTCCTTGGACATCAATGCACCAAATTCCTTGCTATGATCTTGGTTTGTTGACCCAAATATAATGTCATTGACATATAATTGGCAAACAAAGATCTCTCCATCTAGCACCTTGGTGAAGAGTGGTATCAACTTTCCCGATCTTGAATCCCTTCTTGAGTAGGAAGTCCCTTAGCCTCTCATACCAAGCTCTTGGAGCTTGCTTCAATCCATATAGAGCCTTGGACAACCTATACACATGATTAGGACAATTTGGGTCTTCAAACCCGAGAGGTTGTGAGACAAAAAACAAGTTCATTAATGAAACCATTTAAGAAGGCACTCTTCACATCCATTTGAAATAGTTTCATTTTGTGATGTGAAGCATATGCCAAAAGGATACGAATGACTTCTAGTCTTGCAACCGGTGAAAAGGTCTCCCCAAAATCCAAGCATTCAACTTGGGAGAACCCCTTTGCCACCAATCTTTCCTTGTTCCTCACAACCACGCCTTGATCATCTTGCTTGTTCCTAAACACCCACTTGGTGCCAATGATTCTTACTCCTTTGGGCTTTTCTACTAGTGTCCACACTTCGTTCTGGGTGAAGTTGTTCAACTCTTCATGCATGTCGTTCACCCAATCCGGATCCGCAAGTGCATCCTCCACAGTAGAAGGCAACAAAGGAAACAAAAGAGTGATGCTCAACATAAGAAGCAAGTCTAGATCGAGTTGTTACCCCCCTTGATGGACTCCCAATGATGAGGTCTTGTGGATGAGCTTGAAGCATTGGTGTAGATCTTCTATCAATCACTTGGGGAGGCGGTTGTGGTGCATCAACGTTACTAGCTTGAGCCTCGGCTTGATCTTGAGGGATGAAGGTATCTTCTTGTGCTTCCCTCACTTGTTTTTCATCAACTTGAGGCATATGAGATGGAGAAGGTTCTTGATTTGCATCATCTTCAACATCTTCCACCTCTAGTGGGTTGATTACACCAACGGGCATATTCTTCATAGCCTCCCTCTAGGATTCATCACCTACATCATCAAGATTCTCATGCTCTTCAAGAGAGACATTAGTTTCATCAAATTCCAAGTCATATGTTTCTTCAACTAGGCCGGAGGCTTTGTTAAATACTCGATATGCCTTGGATTTAAGTGAATAGCCAAGTAAGAAACCAATGTCACAACGCCTTTGGAACTTGCCCAAGTGTTGACGCTTCTTGTAGATGTACACTTTGCATCCAAACACTCGGAAGAAGGATATATCCGGTTTCTTCCCATTCACAAGCTCATATGGGGTCTTCTTGAGAAGCCTTTGGACAAATAGCTGATTGGCCGCATAGCATGCGGTGTTGATTGCTTCGGCCCAAAACTTCTCGGGGGTGTTGTACTCATCAAGCATTGATCTTGCAAGTGTGATTAGTGTCCGGTTCTTCCTCTCTACTACACCATTTTGTTGTGGGGTATAGGTGGCGGACACCTCATGCTTGATCCCAACTTCATCACAATAATCCTCAATCTTGGTGTTCACAAACTCGGTCCCATTGTCACTTCTTATCTTTTTTATCTTCACATCAAACTCATTTTGGGCTCTAGTTGCAAACTTCTTGAATATTGATTGAGTCTCTCCCTTGTCTTGAAGAAAGGACACCCAAGTGTACCTAGAGTAGTCATCAACTACCACCAAGCAAAATAGATTTCCTCCAAGGCTAGCATAGGTGGTAGGTCCAAATAGGTCCATGTGGAGTAGCTCTAGGACTCTTGAGGTTGACATGAAGGCTTTGGTGGGATGGGTGTTGGCCACTTGCTTGTCGGCTTGACATGCACTACACAATTTGTCCTTCTCAAACACCACATCCTTCACACCTCTAACCATCTCCTTCTTGACAAGTTTCTTCAAAGTTGACATGCCCACATGAGCTAATATTCTATGCCATAACCAACCCAAAGAACTCTTGGAGACGAGACATGTTTGCAAACTAGCTTCATTTGAGGTGAAGTCCACTAAGTAGAGGTTGTTGTGTCGAAACCCTTTGAATATCAATGACTTGTCATCTATCTTGGACACAACCACCTCACTTGGGGTGAAGAGACATTAGAAACCAAGATCAAGTTGAAGCTTAGAGATTGCACTAGCAAGACATTGGATATTGATTGATCATTGGAGATTGCCACTTTGCCAAGTCCTTGTACTTTGCCTTTTGAATTTTTCCCAAAGGTAATCTTGTCTTGCCCTTCACAATCTTCATCTAGTGTGGTGAACATCCGGGGGTCACCAGTCATATGTTGAGTGCAACCACTATCAATCACCCAATGACTTCCACCGGTCTTGTAGTTCACCTACACACAAGCAACTTGGAGTTAAGCTTATTGTTTGATAACCCACACTTGGCGTGGTCCCATAGCCTTGTCAACTATCTCCTTAGCAACCCATAGCACTTTGGGCTTGTTCTTCATCTTAGGACCGAGAAATACAACAAGTGGTCTACTCTTGGAATCCTTCTTGATGACAAAGTGTGCATCATGAGCAAAAGGCCTTGTGTGCTTGGGCAAGGTCTTGGGAGGTGGAGTCTTGCAATCATAAGCAAAGTGCCCAACTTGACAACACTCAAAGCATCTTCTTGGCTTTGACTTTGCTTGCTCGTAGTTGTTTCTTGTGGCCTTGTTCTTATAGTAATTATTTGCTTCAATCTTGACCTTGTCCTTTATGAGTTGGTTCTCCTTGAACCCAATACCGGTCTTGTCGGTCTTCATGATAGTGTTCATCAAGATCTCACTTTGGAGGTTGTGGCCCTTGTTGAACTTCTCCATTCCACTTGCAAGCTTGATCTTCTCAACCTTGAGCTTTGCATTTTCTTCTTTGAGTGTGTTGATCAAGGTGATAGCATCCTTGTCAACTTCCTTGGCCAGCTTGATGATGAGTGGCTTGTTATCCTTGAGGTTGATGAGCTCTTCCTTGAGCTTTGAGTTCTCCACTCTCATCTTCATGTAATCATCATACTTTTCAGCCTCAACTACCTTCTTGCCCTTGCACTTAGCATTTTGCTCACTAGCAACTTCATCAAGCAAGTCCTCACAAGTAGTAGCTATATCACACTTAACAACCGGGTTAATAGCAACATGTGTAGCAAGATCATTTGTAAGCAATTCATTAGCTACCACAAGTGTGCCATGTTCATTTCTCACTTGGTTGTAGTCATCTTTTAGCGAGTTATACCTTGTGTGGAGCTCTTGTGTTGACCTCTCAAGCTTATCATGTTTCTCATTGGCTTGCTTGAGTGAGAATTTGAGCTCCCTAGTTGTAGCACCCGGTTTTCCGAAGAATACCGAATACGATGTATATGTGTGCCCAGGATGTCCACACATCACATATATACAAATACGAAGATTATCAAAGACAATGCTTTATTATATATCGAAACATAGTTACAAAAATACATACATCTATAACAAAGCATCACGAAGCTATTCTATACCTCCTAGTTTTCGGGTCTCCAAACTCCATAGGGACAGTTGACTGGGGGTACACTCGCCTAGTACTCCTTTGGTAAAACCTTACTTGCACCACCATCTGGTACCCATCCAGGATTTTCATATAAAGGTGATGACAACAAGCATCAGCTCACCATGCTCAGCAAGTATAACTATGGGGTTTATGAGGCTCAAAAAGGATAGACACGGGTTTAACTGCATTAGCTTTTAGTAAGTCATAGTTTTAGCAATTGAGTAGCATCAAGGTCTTCATAAGCCCAATAACCCCATGATCAAGAGAACAAGATATAATGCTTATATGAACAATAACAATAATCAATGATAGAATAACAACTAATGAGCTATGACATAAGGACAACACAATGTAATGAGCCCAAGCCGCTCTTAACCGTGAGCACGGCTATCATGACAATTTTACACTCTGCAGAGGTCATACATCTTTACCCAAAGTCGTGAATTGCCCTTTCGCCTGAGGTAGCTAATCTCTTAACCCACCTCCAAGGTAGGTCAGCAGGGTTCACTACGAGACATTTCATAGTTCCCACTAATAAGTAGCAACCCGCTACAAGTTTCCTCGGTGAAATATCGGAACTCTCCCCCTAGGAGCCGCCGCGTGCACTCCCTAGGAAGGCCGAGCCCAATAAGTCAGAGCCCCTCCTGCGCCCTTCCGGGTTAGCTGCTAGAAACTAGTAGAAGCCTAATACTGAGTCAAGCCAGAGCCCATTGGCTTATGGTAGCACTGTTTTCCCGGGTTATCAGATTACAAAGATATCCCTATGAGTGAGAACAAAGGTGTGAGTTCCTGATGTTCCACCTATAGTCCACGTTGTTAAAAAGTCATATTTTATCATCATTGCATATATCATTAATCAAGTTTCACGATCATGGTTATTCTTTATGAGCACTAGCACAAGCTACCCATATGCATCCCAACAGGTGACAAGGTACATGATATCAATATCTAGGGAATCCTTAGGGTTAACAAGGTAGACACATGCATATGAATTAGGTGACATTAAAGTATATAGGCAACAAGGAGAGTCCCATGCTATACTTGCCTTCCATATGCTTGCTCAACTTTCCAACTTTCCTTTTTGATCATTCTTGCAAAGCTCCACATCTAACATCACAAGCATCACAAAAGAACCTAAAAACAGTACACCATATATTACAAAAGCATACTATAAAGGTAACTAACGTATTCTACGCGTTACTACGAACTCGTGAGCGCAAAATCCACCAAAAACGGAGCTACGGTTTGCAAGATACAACTAACGGCAGATTAGCTTTTAAAAAGAGAGCACTAAGGGCTTTATTATTTTTAGCTATGTAAAAGGGTACATAAGGTATTTCAGAGAAATACCTAAGTTGGATTTAAGTCAAACTTATATTTAAATTTGAAAGATAAAGTACAACTATTTATTTTATTTAGAAAGCCAATTACATAGTATTTAATCAAGTTAGGGATTTACCATGAAATTACAGAGCTATTAACATAGTATTAAAGGATCATTAACTTTAGATCATGATTTTACGAATCTAACGCAACTTGTTTGGATCAAAACGGAATTAAAACAAAGAAAATATGAGCTTTTGAAGTTGAGTGGCAAAACTGTGAATAAAAGGAACTCATTTTCGGATTTTAAAATAAATAAAACTGAAAAAGAAAAGGGCTCTGGTCTTCGGGTTCAATTAGACAAAAGGGCAGGGGCTAGATCAAAAGAAAACATGATTGAAAAAGAATATGTTTGAACTGGCTTGGACTGCGGGTTTATTACATGGAAACATGAAGGTTTATTTGCAAAAAGGAGCAGAGCTGTACGGTGGCGCTGACGTCGTGCTGATGTGTGGTGCTGACGCAGTGCTGACGCGGTGCCACACGGAACAGCGCGGTAGGCGCGGTGCACCACGTGGGCGTGGACCCGCGTGTGTGGGGACGATGGACCGAGTCCGCTGCTGGTCCATACCGGTTCAGGGGGGGTTTAATCCAAACCATCCGAGGCTAATCGGACGGCGAAGGAGGATTGGGGGCAGATGGGTCGTCGGGGCGGCGCAAGGCACGGCGGCGCCATTGCTGGCAGAGCTTGGACCTCGCCGGCGAACGTCAGGAAGACGCTCCCGACCACATCGGGTTCAAACGAGCACACCAGGGTGCTCAGGAAGGTCACGCGAGTGCGGTGGGGTACTCAGGCGAGGCGTTGGGTGACCGGAACGGACAGTCCGCGGCGGCGCCATGGCCGGTGGCCTCTGTGTCATGCGGGTATTGCGGTACGGGTTGCTAAAGCCCAAAATGAAGGCGCTGGGAGTTGCGGGCTGACCGTGCGAGTGTGATGGATGATTCGGTTGAGGCGATGGACGGCCGGTGTGGGGTGTCCACTATGGCGCCATGGTCGGGGTGCTCGGCGTGTTACGAATTCACAGCTACGATGTCGAATTGAAGGAGACAAGGGTACGGGAAGGGAGAGGTGTATACCGCGAAGTCGTTGATTGGGTTCACGGGGTCCAGAACGGGTGCACGGTGCCCGTCGACGGCCGGCGACGATCAATGACTAGAGGAAGCGCTGGCGAGCGTTGGTAGAATGAAAGACGAGGCGAAGGCGTTCGGTGAGGGGCGTTACAGGTTCGCGGAGTCGATGCGGGGCTCCAATTGCAGACGGTGACGCGAGATCGAGCACGGAACAGCGAGAGCGAGTGCGGCAGGGGATATTTAATTTTTTGCCACTCTTATTTTTGGCACGAGCTCATTTGCCATGTTTGTGCGCGCTCCTAATTTTTTGCCCCCAAACTGATCAAAACTTTAATTTTGTAGTTATTTTTCTTGCGTGGCACCACTCAGCATGCGCAGTCAGGTCGCCAGCGTGGCGGGAGCACGCAAAAAGACGTCGCTGCCCCTTGCCTTATTCTCATTCTGACCTCGCTCTCGCTACCAGCGGCGTCACTCTCCGGCCGTCCAGCTCATGACACACGGTGGCGTTGGCTCCATTGAAGCCATCGTAAATGCCAACGAACATCAAGGTGTGATCCTCGCGAGCGTTGGTAGAATGAAAGACGAGGCGAAGGCGTTCCGAGAGGGGCGTTACAGGTTTGCGGAGTCGATGCGGGGCTCCAAGTGCAGACTGTGACGCGAGATCGAGCACGGAACAGCGAGAGCGAGTGCGGCAGGGGATATTCAATTTTTTGCCACTCTTATTTTTGGCACGAGCTCATTTGCCATGTTTGTGCGCGCTCCTAATTTTTTGCCCCCAAACTGATCAAAACTTTAATTTTGTAGTCATTTTTCTTGCGTGGCACCACTCAGCATGCCCAGTCAGGTCGCCAGCGTGGCAGGAGCACGTAAAAAGACGTCGCTGCCCCTTGCCTTATTCTCATTCTGACCTCGCTCTCGCTACCAGCGGCATCGCTCTCCGGCCGTCCAGCTCACAACACACGGTGTCGTTGGCTCCATTGAAGCCATCGTAAATGGCAACAAACATCAAGGTGTGATCCTGGCGAGCGTTGGTAGAATGAAAGACGAGGCAAAGGCGTTCCGTGAGGGGCGTTACAGGGTCGCGGAGTCGATGCGGGGCTCCAAGTGCAGACGGTGACGCGAGATCGAGCACGGAACAGTGAGAGCGAGTGCGGCAGGGGATATTTAATTTTTTGTCACTCTTATTTTTGGCACGAGCTCATTTGCCATGTTTGTGGGCGCTCCTAATTTCTTTAATTTTGTAGTCATTTTTCTTGCGTGGCACCACTCAGCATGCCCAGTCAGGCCGCCAGCGTGGTAGGAGCACGCAAAAAGATGTCTACCAGCGGCGTCGCTCTCCGGCCGTCCAGCTCACGACACACGTTGGCGTTGGCTCCATTGAAGCCATCGTAAATGCCAACGAACATCAAGGTGTGATCCTCCGACACCACAACGTGCACCATGTCCTCACCGGCCTTTCCACCCACTGACTTCCTCGCCGCGCGGCCGTCGACGGCGACGTCCGCACGCACGGTCCCTCGCACAGCAGCAACGCGACGGCCCTGCGGAGGCCGCCGAGGAGAGCCGGTCGCTCAGGAACATGGAGCCGCTCGCCGTGGACCTCTCCGGCCCCGTGCTCCCCAACCTCCTGACCGCGCTCCCGTGGCTCTGCTCCGTCGACCTCTCCTCCAACCGCCTCGCTGTGCCCATCCCCGCTCAGCTCTTCGCCAATGTTGCGCCATCTGCGCCATCTCCCTCACGCACAACCAGCTCTCGGGCTACATCCCGCCCGCCATCGCGTCCTGTGCGTCGCTCGGCTTCTTCAACTTCTTCACTTGGACAGCCCGCCGTTGGAGTGATCCCACGGCCAGACGTCGACGCCGGGGCCGCCCCAGCCTGTCAGCTGTCACCTCGCTAGCCATCCGGTTCTCCAAGCTCTCGAGGCTGGCGATGCTCTGCAGGGGCGAGTTGTGGAGCTGCTCAGTCGGGGGCAGCCCCGTGAAGCACGCGTCATCGCCCGGGAAGTCCAGGCCGGACAGCACGTCGGGGCCACGACATGCTGGTCGCAGGTTCAACACCGGCGACGGTGCGGCGCGGCGGACAGGGGCAAGGGCGCAGCGGCATCGGCACCGGTGCGGCGCGGCGGACAGGGGCGTCGCTGCCTCGGTGCGCGGCGTGCAGGGAGGGAGATTCGTTGTAGGTTGAAGAATAACCTGACTTGAGGGACCCACGTGTCAGTGAGTGAAGGTGAGATTAAGGCAAGGGGCAGCGACGTCTTTTTACATGCTCCTGCCACGCTGGCAACCTGACTAGGCATGCCAAGTCGTGCCACGCAGCCAAAATGACTACAAAATTAAAGTTTTGATCAGTTTAGGGGCAAAAAATTAGGAGCGCGTACAAACATGGCAAATAAGCTCGTGCCAAACATAAGAGTGGCAAAAAATTAAATATCCCGTGTGGCAGAGGTGTGCTAGTGCTTGAACCGAGAGCGAGCAGGGGCTGGAGGAGGGATCTGCGGTACTACTTATAGGGTGACAGGGCGGCAGATGCGGAGTCGTGCCCGACCGTGGCGTCAAGGTGAGCAGTGAAGGCTGCCTTGATGGTCTGGCTTCAAGCGCCATTAAGCAGAGGAGTGAAGGGGGAGGAGTGATGCCGGCGCGACATCTTTGCTATGTCGAGGAAGAAGAGAAGGGAGTGGGTGATAGGTGGGGACGGGAGGTCAGAGAGAGAAAGAGGAGTGGGAGTGGGAGATGGGAGCGTGTGTGTGTGTGCGCGGTTGAGTTCGGCGCCGACAAGTGGGGTCCGTGTGGCATAGAGAGGGAGAGAGGGTTGCGGTGGGAGGTGTGGCCGTATGGGCCTTGGAGCCGGGCCGAGCTAGCTGGGCCGTGGGGAAAGGAGGGAGTGTGGGTGGAAGAGGGAAAGGGATGGGCTAACTTTCTGGGTTGGGCCAGAAAGGAGAGAGAGAGTGGAAGAGTTTGAAAGAAAACCATTTCCCTTTTTCTTCTCTTTTTGTTTTGCAAAGTCTTTTGAAAATCAAATTCAAATCCTTTTGAAACCAAATAAGTTTTCAAATACTTTATAAATAATTTTCTTAGTTTTGAAAATGGAACTTTGAACTTGTTTCAAGAAAAACTTTTAAAACTCTATTTATTTTATAAATAGATCAAAATCGATTTGGACCAAAACTGAGTTTTCATAAATTGTTTTTCACTCAATAAAATTTAATGCAAAGGCATGAATGCAACACCCCATACAAATTCTTTTAAAAAGAATTTTGAAACTCACATTTTGCACATTTTTATTTACTAAAAGCCTAATTAAATCTTATAAATTTTAGGAAAAACATAAATCCTTTTATTTTATGTACTGTTTTCTATTCACAACCCAAAATGGAAATTTTGGGGTGTGACACTAGTGCTAGATGTGAGAGTATGGTTCTCAAGCTTCAAATCATCATTAGCACTAGACAAGGCATCAAGCTTAGCATGCAAGTTATCTTTGATTTCTTGGAGTTTGTCATTTTTTCCTTTGTACATCCTAATGATGCTAGAGTACTTGTTGCCAATTTTAATTAGATCATCATAGGATGGTGTGTCATCATCATCACTATCACTAGATTCGCCACTATCATCCTAATCCTCCTTTTGTACCTTCTTGTCACCTTTAGCCATGAGGCATAGGTGTGTAGAGGACGAGCCCGGTGATGAAGGAGGGGGTGGCGGTAGAGTAGAAGAACCAATCACCAAAGCGGCCACCTTCTCATCTTCACTCTCACTATCGGAGGGCTCACTTGAATCTTCAATATCGGTGAGCCTGCAATCTCCAACATTGTAAGCCTTGCCATCCTTCTTCTTATGGAAGTCGAAGTTCTTCTTCTTGTGGAAGTCGAAGTTCTTCTTCTTTTTGTAAAGCTTGGCTTGTTTCTTTTCATCATCGCTTGAGTCATCTTGTGCACCCTTCTTCTTGTAGTTCTTGAACTTTTTGTTCTTGAACTTCTTGTTCTTGAACTTGTCTTTCTTCTCTTCGGTGCAAGAATGAGCTAGATGACCAAGAGTGCACAATTGTAGCACTTCATTTGAGAGATAGGCTTCCTTGAAGAGCTTCTGAAGAATTTCTTCTTCTTTGAGTCAAACTTGACTCCATTCTTGTTTAGCCTCTTCAACATCTTGGTGGTCTTCTTCACCATGAGGACGATGTTGTCATCATATTCATCATCACTTGCACTCTCATACACAAATTGTATCTTGCATTTCTCCGAAGAGGATGCCTTGAGAGCCAAGTCCTTCTTCTCCTCCTTCTCTTTTTCTTTCTTCTTGGAGGAGGATGAAGAGCCACCATCACCAATATTCATGTACATCTCATGAGCATTAATCTTGTCCAAGACTTGTGTTGGTGTAGCGACGGAGAGATCCCCTAGGTGAAGAACGATGACGATGTGGCTATACTTATCAATTAGGAAGACACAAAGTATCTTACGCACCACATCGGCCAGTGCCATTTGGTTGAGGCCAAGCCCATTCAAATCTTTTACAAGAATGTTAAGACGTGAGTACATCTCATTTGCATTTTTATTAGCAAGCATAGTAAAAGAATTGAGCTTTGCCATGACTAAGTGATAGCGTTCCTCACGCTCACTCTTTGTGCCTTCGTGAAGAGGACAAATAGTGGTCCATAACTCAAATGTGTCTTTGGCATTACGCACTCGGTTGAAGACATCCTTACAAATGCCACGAAAGAGTTTGTTCTTTGCCTTGGCATTGTGCTTCTCAAAGTAAGGGTCCTCCGCAAAGTAGTAACCCCCTTTGTGGTGGCCTTGACCACGCCAACGTCCACGGCCTCTAGATAGGCCTCCATACGAACTTTCCAATAAGGAAAGTCGTCTCCATCGAACATGGGAGATGGTCCATCCCCATGAGATATCTTTCTCTAGGCGGCAAAGCTTAATTTAGAGCAAACCTTGCTCCGATACTAATTGAAAGGATCAAGATGACTAAGAGGGGGGGTTTTGAATTGAGCTTATTTCAAATTTCTAAAGCAATATGAAATTCTAGCAATGCCAATTACCCCTAGTGCCTACCAGTAGTGTGTCCTAACTAGAAAGCGGTAGCAATTCAATGAAAGTACAAGAAACACCCCATTGTAGATACGTTTTCACTGCTATGATAAAGAAAACGTGTTTATGCTAATTAAGCACACTTTAGTATGTATATACCAAGTTTAATACGGTATTGGAAGCGTGTCTAGTCTTCAACCTTCCCGTCCAACTGCATCGGGCTTGGGTTAAAAAAACTGTATCGGACTTGGACCTTAATCCAACCACGACCAAATCCAAGTCCCACGCTTCTTCTCCCTGGCCAAGTTGCGCCGCCGCCCGTCGGCGCTTTTCTCGTGTGCCGCCCTCCGACCCACCTCTACGGCTTTCCCCTGCGGTATCCTTCCTGCTGCCGCTGCTAACAGGCATCTCTTGTCTGTAGCTTCTCCATGGGAACACAAAGCATCGTCCAAACCCTAGGTTGGCTAATCGTCCTCACTCCTCCGAGATCTAGATCCTCACCTGTCAGTTAAACACGCCTGCATCCTCGTTGCTGTTGCCATCGGCATCAGAGAAAGGCAGCACCTCACTGTTTCACATTTTGTTTCACATTCACTGTAGCTGACAGATGCACGTAGGTCCTAGTGGCGCAATAGGAAGCTAACGACAGCAGAAAGGCAAGCAGACAACATCATATTGTGAGGTAACTTGATCTCCGACAAGGAACATGTTTTTTTTAATCATGAAATCACTTAGTCTGTTAATTTGCAGGGACTTAAGACTCACTAGGAACAGCCCCTGCACTCCACAATCCTAATTGATCTTTGGTTTCTAGTTAATTTTTCTAGTGTTTTGTATTGTCTAATACTGAATTGAAGTTTCTGTTGTTTCTAGTTTTCTGAATGAATTGCTTGAATTTGTCTTCTTAATTATTATGAGATCACAACGATGTGCCTAGATAAGTGATTAGGTCTATGAAGCCAAATTGCAGGTACAATTCCTTCTAGGTTTCGTAATACGTGCCAGTAAAATTTCCACTACTTTCAGCATACATGGTTTCTAAGTAACATTTTCATCGTCATGTGTCCCGAACTCCTCTCGAAACGTCTTTCCCCACGCTACAGTGAGAAAAGGCGATTTCGAGGGCGACTCGCTCTTCCTCCGTCGATCCGCCGGCCCCCTCTCCTCCGGCGTTCTTGCCGGCGGCGGAGATGGGAGGGGTGCCCGGATCCTTGGCGGGAGGATGTGTATAGGTGTAGTTTCTACCTCTTTTGTCCCGACGGTGTCTTCGTCTTCGCCGGTTAGGGTTAAGGTTTGCTCGCCATTGCTAATGGTGGAGCTAGATCTCGCCGGGGAGGTGTTCCTCTGCGGCATGTGTGTCTGGGCAGTGTCGGCGTGGCTGAGAAGTCGACGTCGTAGCAGAATAAGTCGTGCCCGCCTCGTCTTCGCCCCGGCGACGTCGTCCTCTAGCGTCTTCGGTGAGGTTGGGGCTTCTCCCCTTGGAGTCCGAGGCCGCAGGTTCTTCGCCTTCCAGGTGAACTCACTGTTGCTTCTCTTTTGCTTGGTGACGGTGGTCTGTGTGGGTTCTGGTTGTCGGTTGGCCAGATCTGGCATTTTCTTCGCCCGGTGACGGTGGTCGCCGGTCTGATGCCCAGATCCGGAGGCCGGAGATGTCGGGGCGCCGCCCCGATCGACGCTACATCGCTGATGGCCTCATCCCGTTCTTCGAAACAGGTGTCTACTTCGACTCCAGTGCAAGCCAGCACGACCAAATTCAAATTATATCGAAGAATATTGTTCAAAAATGCTCCTATTAATATGTTCCTAAGTTTCCTCTGCTCTGCCCATTTTATCAGTGCAAACATGTCTCGAGGGTGGATGTACGATCTGTCATGTACAGACTCACGGTACTTGACGGGCATCGACGATTTCATCAAGCGAGGTAGAGCCAATGTTGGGGACTCACATCTTGTATTTTGTCCATGCAAAGACTGCAAGAATACGAGAAAATGGGGTGACGTGGAGCATATACGTTTGCACTTGATCACAAGGGAGCATATACATTTTAATAATCTAATAAATCCTAGTCTTATACTATATGTTATGTTGCATTATAGTATAGTCCCATATCGAATATTTACTATAAGTTGACTCAACTTAAATAGGTGGACTTTGTGTGCACCAATTGAGAGGTTGAGAGGATGATGACTGGGTGCCACACGCGCGCCGCTGCCGCCGCCGAGGCGTGCGAGCCGTGCCGTGTGGTTCGGTTTTGCGACTCATTAGATTCGTTGATCCTGGACGCTACGGTAGAAAAGGAAACGCTGTAACGTCAGACTTGAATGGAATTGATTTTTCCGAGATTCAAGCATGTCGGTTGGCTTTCCCTTCCCTGCACCCGTTTCTTTCTATATACTCGCGACATTCCTTCTCGGTTGAGTACCGTACGATTCTTCCGCGTCCAACCTTCTGCGAGAATACAGAGAGTTGGAGAGCAGGCCTCCGGAACCGTTGTCTCGCGGTGACGTCTACTCGGGCGTGCGGCGCAATCAGGTTTTTGGGGAGCGTTGTCGCGACTGCTCATCTTCTTCCCGGCGATCCAATACACGCAGGCCTCTTCTTCCCGTTCCCGGCGAAGTACACGCAGGCCTTCGTCTACTTCCCGGCGAACCGTTCGAGGGACGACACTGCGGACATCTTCCTGCATCGACTGTGATCCATGACTTCGAGCAACTCACTATAACGACTTCCTGCATCGACTGTGATCCACAACTTCGAGCAACTCACTATGACGACTAGTGGGAATGGAGCCGCCAGTGCCTCCAGCATAGGTCCCTCCGCAGGGTATAATTTCATCTCCCTGCCCATCATGTTCTTGATGTTATATCTCTCTGATAGCAGTAATGATATTACACACGCCGTCACATATTTGTCATTATATTTCTATATTAAATTAAATCTGAAAATGCCTAATCATCGTACAATCCAAAACCTTGATTGTAGGCAATTTTTATTTTCTGTTAGAGGTTTTGCTGCTGCACTTAAACCAAATGATTTTGATGGTACAAACTTCAAGAGGTGGCGTGCAAAAATGATATTGTGGCTTACTGTCATGAATTGCTATTACGCCGCACAGGGGAAGTCAGAACAGTAAACTCCTGATGAGGAGAAACGGTTCGAGGCGGCCAATAACCTATTTCGAGGCGCCGTAATTAGCGCAATTCATGCCAAGTATGAGGACAACTATATCATTTGTAAGACGGCCAAAGAATTATGGGATGCTCTTGAGGCTCAGTTTGGTGTTTCTGATGCTGGGAGTGAGCTGTACATCATGGAGCAGCTGTATGACTACAAGATGGTTGATAACCATCCAGTAGTGGAACAGGCTCATGAGATACAGACACTGGCAAAACAACTCGAACAATTTCCCTATGTTTTACCTGACAAGTTCGTGGCTGGCGGTATTATCGCTAAGTTGCCACCTTCTTGGAAGGATTTTGCTACTTCTCTAAAACATAAGAGAAATGAGTTTAGCGTTGCTAAACTTATTGGAACTCTTGATGTTGAAGAGAAGGCGAGAGCAAAAGACACACGTGGAAAGGGAGCAGCGGAGTCTTCTGCAGCCAACATGGTGCAGAAGAAAAATAATAATGCATCTCGTAATAAGAAGAATAAGAACAAGCAAGAGAACGACTCGAAGCCAAAACAGACAACCATTTTTAAGAAGAAAAAGAAGGAAGGGGGCTGTTTTGTTTGCGGTAGTGACGAGCACTGGGCATGTTCGTGCCCAGACCGCAAATTTCAGCAAGGAAAGAAATCTACAAATATGGTTATTAGTCAAACAGAGGGAGGAACATCTGGGTACGGTAATTATTTACCTATTGTTCTTTCAGTTTGTCATTCGCCTGAGTGGTGGATGGACAGTGGTGCTAATATTCATGTGTGTGCTGATGTTTCTTTGTTTTCTTCTTATCAGATCAGCGGGACTGGATCCTTGCTGATGAGAAATGGATCATATGCGCATGTTCTTGGTGTTGGTATAGTCAATCTGAAGTTTACTTCGGGAAAGACGGTGCTGTTAAAGAACGTGCAACATGTCCCCTCCATAAAAAAAATCTAGTTAGCAGCTCTGAATTATGTCGAGATGGTTATAAAATTGTGCTTGAGGCTAATAAATGTGTACTGTCTAAGTATGAAACATTTGTTGGTAAAGGTTATGACAGTGGAGGCTTCTTCGGCTTTTCTTTGCATGATGATGTGTGTAATAAAGTTATGAACAATGCTATTATTTTAGATGAGTCTAATATTTGGCATTCGCGACTTTGTCATGTAAACTTTGGTTGTTTAACGCGGCTAGCAAATCTTAATTTAATTCCGAAATTCAACTTGGTCAAAGGTTCTAAATGCCATGTATGCGTTCAATCCAAGCAACCCCGCAAGCCTCACAAGGCTGCTGAGGCGAGGTTCTTGGCACCGTTAGAACTAGTACATTCTGATCTATGCGAGATGAATGGTGAGTTGACCAAAGGTGGCAAAAAATATTTCATGACTCTTATAGATGATTGTACTAGATTTTGCTATGTGTTCTTATTAAAAACAAAAGATGAAGCGTTACATTATTTTAAGACATATAAAGCTAAAGTAGAAAATCAACTTGAGAGGAAAATTAAACGGTTAAGATCCGATCGAGGAGGAGAATACTTTTCAAATGAATTTTCTGATTTCTGCGTAGAACATGGGATTATTCATGAAAGGACACCTCCATACTCTCCACAATCCAATGGGATTGCCGAAAGAAAGAACCGCACTCTAACTGAGTTAGTTAATGCCATGTTAGAGACAGCGGGACTATCTAAGGAATGGCGGGGTGAAGCTATTTTGACTGCATGTCATGTCCTGAATAGAGTTCCTATAAAGAATAAAGAAATCACACCATTCGAGGAATGGGAGAAGAAAATATTAAATCTCTCTTATTTGCGCACTTGGGGTTGTTTGGCCAAAGTGAATGTGCCAATAAACAAGAAGCGCAAACTCGGACCTAAAACTGTTGATTGTGTGTTCCTTAGTTATTCTATTCACAGCGTTGGGTATAGGTTCTTAATATTTAATTCTGGAGTACCTGACATGCATGTTGGTACTATAATGGAATCCAGAGACGCTACATTTTTTGAGAATGAATTTCCAATGAAGAAAGAACCTAGCACTTCTAATCATGATTCTGTAATTTCCCACGAGCTTTTTATTCCGATAGAACAATATGAGGAACCCCATGTGCATGATCCAGAAGAAGGTACCTCTATAGTCACTCTAAAGAGTAAGAGACAAAGGACTGCAAAGTCTTTTGGTGATGACTATATTGTGTGTCTTGTGGATGACACACCAACGACCATTAAAGAGGCATATTCCTCTCCTGATGCTGACTCTTGTAAGGAAGCAATAAGGAGTGAGATGGATTCAATTATGTCTAATGGAACTTGGGAAAATTGTTGAACGTCCTTATGGTTGTAAACCTATAGGATGCAAATGGGTGTTCAAGAAAAAGCTTAGGCCTGATGGTACAATTGAAAGGTACAAGGCAAGACTTGTGGCCAAGGGTTATACCCAGAAAGAAGGAGAGGATTTATTTGATACTTATTCACCAGTTGCTCGTTTGACCACAATTCGAGTGCTACTTTCTTTGGCAGCCTCTCATGGTCTTATCGTTCATCAGATGGATGTTAAGACAACTTTCCTTAATGGAGAGTTAGATGAGGAGATCTATATGGATCAGCTAGATGGATTTGTAGCAAATGGTCATGAAGGCATGGTGTGTAAATTATTGAAGTCTCTATATGGACTCAAACAAGCTCCTAAGCAATGGCACGAGAAGTTCGAAAGGGACTTTAACATCTGTTGGCTTTATTGTAAATGAAGCTGACAAATGCGTGTATTATCGGTATGGTGGGGGTGAAGGTGTAATATTATGCTTATATGTTGATGACATATTAATTCTGGGAACTAGCCTTGATGTGATTAAGGAAGTTAAGGAATTTTTGTCTAGCAACTTTGAAATCAAGGATTTGGGAGAAGATGATGTTATTCTTAATGTCAAGCTACTAAAGGAAGGTCATGGTGGGGTTACTCTTGTGCAATCCCACTATGTGGAGAAAGTCTTAAGTCGCTTTGGATATAGTGACTGTCAGACTGCTCCTACACCTTATGATCCTAGTGTGCTATTGAGAAAAAATCGCAGAATAGCAAGGGATCAATTAAGATACTCCCAAATAATTGGTTCTCTCATGTACTTGGCAAGCGCTACAAGGCCTGATATCTCTTTTGCTGTGAGCAAGCTTAGCCGGTTTGTTTCAAACCCGAGAGATAATCATTGGCGTGCTCTTGACAGAGTAATGCGTTACCTAAAAGGTACAATGAGTTATGGCATTCACTATTCCTGGTGCCCCAAGGTACTGGAGGGATATTGTGATGCAAATTGGATATCTGATGCTGATGAGCTATATGCCACAAGTGAATATGTATTTCTACTTGAAGGTGACGGTGTTTCATGGAAGTCTTACAAGCAGACTGTCTTAACAAAGTCCACCATGGAAGCAGAACTCACAACATTAGACACCTCTGGTGCTGAAGCTGAATGGCTTCGTGAACTCCTAATGGACTTACCGGTAGTAGATAAAACTATATCGGCTATTTCCATGAAGTGTGATAATCAGACTGTGATAGTCAAAGTAAACAGTTCAAAGGATAACATAAAGTCCACAAGGCATATAAAGAGGCGGTTAAAATCTGTCAGAAAATTGAGAAACTCAGGAGTTATAGCGTTGGATTATGTTCACACGTCTAAAAATCTGGCAGATCAATTTACTAAGGGACTAGCATGTAATGTGATAGACATTGCATCGAGAGAGATGGGCTTGAGACCCACCTAAAGTCCGTCATAGTGGTAACCTGTTCTATGTGATCGGAGATCCCGTGAAGTAGAACGGTGAAACAAGCTAGTGATGGATTGAGAGGAAATACCCTTAAAAGGTCCATGTCTGGTGCATATCTTTCCTAGCTGTATGGCAAGTTGGTTCATTCCTTAATGTGATCCGAGTGGCTTTTTCTAAGCATGGATGTGTTGTCCTACAGAACATCTTAAAGGAACGCACCTATATGAGTTCGACTACTAGTCATAGTCTATGAGATGTGGATAATCTCTAGATACTCATGAAAGGCCCAGTAGTTTGACTTATATGCTCCAAATAGAGGGGATACTCTAGATACCTAGTATCAGTTAAGAGTCTTGATGCAACTTGTATCGCACAAAACTGTCAATTTAAGGTATAGTCTATTGTATAGTTGGGAACAAGTGTAGTCATTGCTCTAGATGGATGTTCAACTTAACAGTCTCCATCGAAACACTGATATATCGAACAACAGAGAAGTGAGAACATTACTATGAGGTCTAGGGTTTGGTGGAGATTGTTGAATAAATGGGCTTGGCCCATATTTTAATAATCTAATAAATTCTAGTCTCATATTATATGTTATGTTGCATTATAGTATAGTCCCATACGGAATATTTACTATAAGTTGACTCAACTTAAATAGGTGGACTTTGTGTGCACCAATTGAGAAGTTGAGAGGAGGATGACTGGGTGCCACACGCGCGCGCCGCCGTTGCCGCCAAGCCGAGGCGTGGCGTGGCGTGACGTGCCTAAAATCATGATGGGAAATTTATACCTAATATTTGTGTTCTGTTCACGTGCGTCCATTTATCTACTCAGGTAGTTTTTTGGTTTTTCTCATTTAATTAATAAACATAATAATAAATAATACATTTAGCATTATGGGCCTTTTAATAATGGACTCTTTTCTAAAAATATCAACCACTAAGTTATTCGTGTAATTTTTATTGAAAATTATATTTATCGTTGGTGGAACCTGGGTTTCTTCTTTTAAGAGAAAAAAAAGAGTTTAGTTATGAATTTGGAAAATGGTAGGCTCCAGTTCCCTATTGATATGTTTGCGTGCATTTTTTTTTTGTTATTGTTATATGGGATGGATAGTCTTTTTTTTATAGTTAGAATTTTTTTTTGAGAATTACACAGTACAAATGAATCCACTATTGAGGTGTCATATTTAGTGAAATATAATAACTGACATATATCCTTGTATTTTCATTTGTATTGAGAAATCGAGTCATCCTATTCCTTGTTGAATCACATCGAGTCATTCAGTTCCCTTTTGAACTCAAAACCGCACCATGTTGGCAATAGCTGGATGATCATGCTGAGGACACATGACAATTAAAAAGGTAGGCTTTTCTCCCAGATTGAGATCATATTTTTTTCTATTTTTCCTATATTGTTATTTCCTCTAAATTGGAAATAGCTGAAAAAAACATTTGCAAAACATAAATCAGAAACCATCACGTACCTGGGAGAAAAGCTGGAAAAAAACGTTTGATATTTTATGGGGTTGCATTGACATGGGCTAAATTTGGAATTTTGGAGTATTAAAAGTTTAGTTTTTTTTAAAAAAAAACTGATTTTGGTAGGTCGATCTCGATGACGGAATTCATGGGTGCGACAGGCTCAGGGACGATGATGATTAACGATTGATCTTGGAAGGTTGAGCCACAGTCAAGTTTCGGAAGGAATCACGGACGACAATGCACCCAAGACTGAACTGGCATGAATCACGGCATCAGAATCATCAGAGGACATGTGTGCCAAAGTTGTCCGGCACTGGAGATCTGCAACGCTGCGACAGAAAGATGGTGGCTGCTGATGAGGGGATCGTCGTCGGTGGCTGCCCTAGATGCGTGGCCGATCGCATCAGCGACCTCCCCGATCCTCTCCTTTACGACATCTTGATTTGCCTTCTGAGCACCGCTAATGTCGCGTGCACCGCGCCGCACCTGCGTCTTCTCTCGTCGCTAGCGTCGTGTATGGACCCAACTCCCCGAGCTCACTCGCCGGCTACACTGTAGCACTGCAGCACCGAGCCTTAGCACGTGGACGCCGGCCATGCCGCATCTTTCTGTAGAAAAGGAAAGCTACGGTAGAAAAGGAAACGATGTAACGTCAGACTTGAATGGAATTGATTTCCCGAGATTCAAGCGTGTCGGTTGGCTTTTCTTTCTCCACACCCGTTTCTTTCTATATACTCGTGACATTCCTTCTCGGTTGAGTACCGTACGATTCTTCCTCGTCCAGCCTTCTGCGAGAATACAGAGAGTTAGAGAGCAGGCCTGCGGAACCGTTGTCTCGCGGTGACGTCTACTCGGGCGTGCGGCGCAATCAGGTTTTTGGGGATCATCGTCGCGACGCTCATCTTCTTCCCGGAGATCCAGTACACGCAGGCTTCTTCTTCCCGTTTCCGGCGAAGTACACGTAGGCCTTCGTCTACTTCCTGGCGAAACGTTCGAGGGACGGCACTGCGTACATCTTCCTGCATCCACTGTGGTTCACGACTTCGAGCAACTCACTATGACGACTAGTGGGAATGGAGCCGTCAGTGCCTCCAGCACATACTAGTACAGAGCAGTACTATAGCGGCGGTTGTAAACGTATTTCTACAGGCGTTTTTCATAACCGCCTGCGTGAAAGGCTAGTAAAAATGACCGATTTATACAGGCGGTGTCTATAGAACCGCCTGTGAAAATCGATTTCCACAAGCGGTTTGTTTAAGTGAGCCGCCTGTGGAAACATATTTCTATTGGCGGTTTGTTTAAGTCAGCCGCCTGTGGAAATAGTTCCCACCCTACCAATTTTTTCAATTTTTAAATTTAAATCAGATCCTATATTTTACCCTAAACCTATTCGATGATGTTCAATTATACTCATATAGTATTTAACTATTTCATACAAGTGGTTTCATGCTCATAAACATAAAGTCACACTTATTTACGACATCAAAGTTTCATGCTCACAAACATAAAGTAAATGTATTTACAACAAAGTTCTCACTAGTGCTCTAGTGCTCACAAACACTATATATATACATCAAAGTTTTCACTAGGGCTCTAATTAATAACCATCTCGACTAAGTTGTAGACCACTGATCTCTGTGAGCGGTCTATACTTTGGGTCACTTAAGGTGGCCGACTCGTCGTGATATTTCCCCTCGTGAGGAATGACATCTCTCATGATGAATGAGCACAAGTCCTCAACTATGGCGTACAAAGTACGTTCGCTCTTGTTAGTCGCCTTTGGTTGATCAGCTTCCTGAGAGGAAAGTTTATAAACATTAATATATACACTTGACAATACATTTGTAACTTTAATGTGAGAACTAAAATCATAACTATTACTTATATTACCTTAGAAGGGTTCTTGCTGTATCGTCCATTCTGCCTCATGAACTCGCACACGTAGAATCCACACAAGACCGATCCAGGTGGTTGCTTGTGACACTATATAACAAGAAAGTGGTCATGTATATACTTACAACATCGTGTATGATATGTATTCATAACTTTTCATACATACCGGCCAATGATGATATATGTTCAATGGTTGCGTTGGATTGTCGCACTTTCCTTTTTTTAATTTGTAATACCTATATGCCCTAAACTCTCGAATAGAATCACCATGTTATTCTCAAACTCTCTCATCAATAAAAGTATGCAAGCATATATATCTCAACTTACAGTTCCAAGTTGTTCAAGAACTTTGCATAGCTCGTAGTCGGATAATCTGCGGAGTCTAATACCAATACCCTTCCTTGCCTAGGATAAATGACAAAGCAGATCCAGTGTCTATGCACGAAGAAAATTTATGATGCAAGTGTGTATTAAAATTATTAATTTGAACTATGCAAACTCACACTTACCCAAAGTTATAGGGGCCATTATGCATTTTCTGTCTTGATATATAAGCAATGAGGTTGCCAGGTAGAAGGTGTATTCGGATTCAAACCTTTTCTTCAGCTTCTTTTTCATATCCTCTCGTTCTTTACCTTCTAGCCCCTTTAAATTTTTATCGTCGTCTCCAATTCTGAATATTGACCGCTCTTCACATATTTTTATTGGGTTCATATACGCAACCCTTTTATTTTCCCTGTGACGAGGATCGTTACCGTAACGCATGACCTGCTCCTCATATTGCATTCTGCAAGGCGCACGTTCATGTAAGATATGGAATTAGAATGGATACAACTCACAAATAAAAACACATGCATATTTATTCGTATGAGTAACACTTACACTGCAGACAATGTTATGAGTTGTATGTCGAGTCTCTTGAGGTTCATCAGCAGCCACATGTCCTCAAATGTAATAATGTATGTCTGTCTTTCACTTGCAAATACAGGTGGTGGTATAGACACGTTGATGGTGTCAATGCCAACAGAAGCTGCTCTCATGTACCAATCATGCAGCCTTTTTATACCACTAGGGATCAATTTATCCCACCGTAGTAGTGGCCTCCCCGAGTGATAACAATCAGGAACATGTTCATAATCTTCCTTTATTAGCTTCCTGATATTTACACTAATTACCTCAGGCTTTTTGGCTGACTTCTCGTGCTCATCCAAGTCAAGGGTACGAGTAGTGCGTTTACGTCCAAATCCTGCCAAAAATCTGCCCACGCCAGCATTATTCTTTTTCTTTGGCTCCCAGACGGATATCAATTTGGGTATTGGAAATTTCTTCTTTGGCTGTGGTGGAGTCACCTTTATTTGTTCTAGGTCCTTTGGTTCAGGTGTTGGGCAAGGTGGAGAACTGAATGATGGACTTGTGATGGGTGATGGTGATGGTGGAAGAGACTGGGCAGGTGGTGATGGTGGGTCTGGAAGAGTCTAGGCGGGTGGTGATGGTGGGTCTGGAAGAGTTTGGGCAGGTGGTGATGGTGGGTCTGGAAGAGACGATTGGTTGGGTGGTGACGGTGGGTCTGGAACAGATTGTGAAGGACCTGACGACCCCTGAGTGAGTGGTCGTGTTGGCGGCTCACTCAATTGGACATCTCGTCAAGGCCAAAGGATGAAGTTCTTGATAGCCTGTCCGAGTGTCTCAATGCCCTCGGGACCGGCAATGTCTAGCATGTCATCTTCATATCCTTGGACGACCGTCACCACTTCAACCTTGCAGTAGTCATCTGGAATGTCATCACCATGATACTTGCGTCCTGGGATCGCAAATCCAGTGCCTACTACCCTTGTGCGATGATTGGAAATACCATATCTTATGACGAGGGATCAAGGCGTGGGCATATCAATGTCGTCAACTGCATAGTGAGTCTTGTTTCCCGTTGACGCAACACTGCTTGGAATCGTTCTTGGACTGTGTGTCACCGCATGGTGTTGTGATGTTGGGACTAGCTGCATCTCGGGACCCTGACCTGGCATATGTTGTTGAACAGACACCGCACTAGACAATATTTGCATCAACTCAGGAGGAGGATTGGACAACATTTGGGACGTCATCTCTTGGAAGTCTTTTTTTGCCTCTTCCTTAAAATACGAAGCCATCTCTTCTTTGTATCGATCACACTTCATGTACTCACCTTGCCACTCTGGTCTGAATCCCTGTTTCCATCCTTCTTTTGAAGATATTCCTCGAACATGACCAGGATGCTCCTTGTTACCCAAGCCAGCAGTTAGGATGTCCATGTCTCTTCGTGGATTAAATAATCCTTTCTGATGTTCTGCTGCTACCGCTAATATGCTCTTAAGTGCTTCATCGGTACCTGGGTCTTGAAAGGACAAACCGATCTTGGTTTGCATTGGTTTCCGAGCCATTATCCAGTTTGCGGTCCTTTCTCCAAGTTTCTCGGATAGCACTGGCAACCCTGCCGCCTTCTTGGTAGCCTCTTCTTCTATCCATTTTGGAATCTGTCGTTGGTAACCACCAGAGCCTAAGTGGTGGGGGTACTTGTTCTTTTTTGCGAGCGCAGAATTGGAATCGCTCCGAGCTAAGAACTCTGCTTCTTGCCTCTGCTCTAGGAAAACCGTCCACTGACCGGCCGAAATCTTGTACTTTTTTGTCGTGTCTGAGCCAGTCTTTGCAAACTTGGTATTCATTTCGGACCTCCAGTTACGGAATATGACCACACATTGCTTCAGTGCAAACTCCTTTACCAGTGCTTCTGAGCCCCGAGGAAAAATAAACCTTGTCAACATCTTGGCCCAAAACAGGTTCCTAAAATCGACTGACACATTTTTCCAATGTTGGATTGTGACGTCAAGATTGTCCCTAACTACGAAACCAAGTGTGTTTCGAAACTTAGCTACGGCGACCACAGGAGAGAGGGGCTGTCCTTTTGGACTCACTTCTGAGATTCTATATGTCTCATCAGGCCACCTATTCATTCCTCTGTCACCTCGTTTCCGGTCACTCATCTTCCTTGAACTATTGGAGGTGGTGGTGGCCTCGGTCGTTTCCGGTGCATCTTCTTGTGCTATTTCATCTTGAGTTAATATTTCTCTGAACTCAGATAACACCTCCTATTCATGTCAAAACATACACTCATCAGATTACGAAGGCTAATCCATTGTGTCAGGCTAACCATGAAATTAGGTACAACCATGACATCCTATATGTGAAAATTACCTCATCTACTTCTGGATTGTAATCAGGGTTACGTTCATATTCACGACGGGCCATCCTCTCTATGCGAGGATCAGTGCCGACGCTTGGTGATTCGTATTCAGGAGTAGATTCTCGGGACCCCGTTGCTTGGGACCCTGTTGCTTTCTCCGCGAGGTGGGACCCCGTTGCTTGTTTCGTGGGGTGGGACCCCGTTGCTTGCTCCGTGGGGTGGGACCCCGCTGCTTGCTCCGTGGGGTGGGACTCCGCTGCTTGCTCCGTGGGGTGGGACCCCTTTGCTTGCTCCATGGGGTCAGACCCCTTTGCTTGCTCCTTGGGTGGAGAACTCATCGTAAAATTCTATTCAATTAGATTTATATAATTAGTCTATGCCTTTTGCGAAAAACTATACAAGTACGCTACTATTCATAAATAAGCATACAATTACTTTATGATTTGAGTGGTACACTACTATTATATAAGTACTACTACAAGTATATACATACAAGTACACTACTAGTATATACAAGTATACTATAAGCATGAATAAACATAAATAAGCATCAATAAGTACTCTACTCTTATCATTTCTACTCTACTCTACTCTACACTACACTACACTGGTCTACTCTACTCTTTTACAAGTATTCCCTTGCTATAATTATATAAGCATTTAATTCAAGTACATATATTCGCAAGTATTTCAAAAATGAAAAAAGGAAAATTTCTCCCTCCCCTTTGCCCTGCTCAGCCTAGCACAGTGCAAGCCCATCAGTGCTAGGAGGCCCAGTAGCCGCGGGCCCACCCTGTCTTCTTCAACCTCGAGCGCCGCCACCACATCTCCCTAGCCTGGCCCCACTGTCAGAGTCGGGCCGTGGTCGTCGTCTTCAACCAACAGCCGCACCGCCACCGTCCGGCACCCACCGCCACAGCCACAGCGTGCCACCCCGCCCTGCACGGCCCAGCCCCAGAGCCACCGCCACCGCGCGCACACAGAGAGAGAAGGGGGAGCGCCACCGCCACCGCCACTGCCACGCGCAGTGCCACCACCGCACCACCGCCACCAGCCGTGCACGCTCCACCACCGGCACTGCCCCGCCGCGCACAGAGAGAGAAGAAGAGGGGGCGCTCGACTTACCGAGAGTGCGGAGGACGCCGGCGTGTCGAGATAGAGGGTTCAACGGCGGGGAGGGCGGCACGGCGATGAGCTCAGTCGGCGGCGTGGGAAATTTGGGCAGCCTAACGACGCTTCTTTGAAATCTGCGGGCGCCAGGGGACTTAGAAAATTTCAGGCTGAGAGCGCGGGCTTTATAAGGGGACGATTTCTACAGGTGGTTCACATAACACAACCGCGTGTAGAAATGATTTGCATATAGTTAGGGTTTATGTATTGTTAATTTATGGTTAGTGGGTTAGTTAAGCTAGGGTCTAGGGTAAGTTAAGCTAGGGTTTATGGTTAGTTAAGCTAGGGTCTAGGGTTAGTTAAGCTAGGGTTCTAGGGTTAGTTAAGCTAGGGTTTATGGTTAGTTAAGCTAGGATCTAGGGTTAGTTAAGTTAGGGTCTAGGGTTAGTTAAGCAGGGGTTCTAGGGTTAGTATAAAGGTGGAAAATGATAGACTATATAGAAAATGATAGCATAAAGGTGGAATAAGAAATAAGTCTCACATTTAAAAACAGTGAATGGTAGACATTGTAAGGTACACATTGTACCACAAATGCATTACATGCATGAAAAATATAAACTAGGCTGCTACTGTTGTTCCTTGTCCATCGTGGCGAACCCAGGGCAATGAATTCTGTGGGATGGTTCGCTCAACATTCCTTATCTTCACTGGATGATCTACAAAGAGAGACATATTGCTAAACTGGTTGAAATCTTCTAGATCAGATACACCATCAACAATGATGCCAAAGTATGTAATAATCTCACCTATCGTAGAGTCAATGGCCTCGCATCGAACACCACTATTTTTTGCCATGCTCTTTATGTCCTTGTACTTGGTACAGAATGTGAAGCCATTAATGTCATAGGTTTGCTATGTCGTGACCTGGCGTGAGGGTCCAGATGCCAACCCTTTGATGGTTTGTTCCTCAATTGTTTCCCCACGTGGAATATCCTTCTCCCTTAGCTATGTGTTGAACCGAGTCTTGTGTTCCTTCATTACCCAATCATCCGTGTGCCCAGGATTATGTTCCTAAAGTTCATTTAAGTGTTCCTCGATCAAAGGCTCCATTATCGAGAGCTGATGCAGGATATTGTGATGTGCCTCGAGGACTATGTTGTAATCTTTCGGGATGAATGATTTTCGTCCCATCCTCCCACTTCCATACAACCTACCCTCATCTCGTGACGGAGGCAAACCTATTGCAACTTGATCTTTTAGGACACTATTGCAGAATGGACCTCTGGACTCAATGGCCTCTTCGGTTAAATACCCCTCAACCATAGACTCCTCTGGGTGAGCACGAGTTGAAACATAACCATTTAGTATTGCCATGAAACGCTCATAAGTCCACATTTCATGCAAGTACATAGGACCCAATGCCTCAATTTGAGGAACCAAGTGCACAACGAGGTGCACCATGATATCGAAGAATGCTAGGGGGAAACACATCTCAAACTATGACACTGTCTCCACTACGAATTCCTGAAGAGTCGCTAACTCATCACGGTCAATCACCTTTTCTGAGATCTTGTTGAAAATGAAGCACATATGTGTTACTGTCATCTTTACGAACAAAGGATTTATAGCCCTGATGACAATCAGAAGGAAAGTAGTAAGCATGACATGACAATCATGTGAGTTGTAGTGGGTGAGTGTAAGGTCTTTCATTGACACGATACTCCGTATGCTAGAGCAAAATCCAGATGGGACTTTCAACTTCCTCAACCACACACACATCGCATGTTTCTCATCCATGTTGAGGTTGTAGCTTGCTGCCGGAAGATGGTACTTCCCATTTTCTTGAAGAACAGGGTGAAGTTCTTTTTTAATGTCTAACTGTACCATGTCCTTATGTGAATTGAGTCATTTCTTTGTCTTGCTCTTCATGTCTAGCAATGTGTCAATTAGACTTTCAAACACGTTCTTCTGAACGTGCATACCATCGATCGCATGTCGTACATCTAACTCTTTCCAGTATGGTAAATACTCAAAGAAAATAGACATCTTCTTGAATGTAGCCCCTGGAGTTGGTTTGACATTCTTTCTTGGTTTTCCGTCTTTTGTCTTTTTCCCGAAAACAAATTTGATGCTGCAAACTATTTGGAAAACTCTTTGGCCTTTACTGTTACCTGATGGTGCAATAGAGTGTAGTTCATCGTTATTGTCGAAGTACTTAGCCATCTTTTTAAGGAGGTACCTGTGTCCTTTCGATAAGAAGCGTCTGTGTCTCATGTACACTATCTTCTTAGATGCATTGAGGGACACGTAAGCGGTTTCATCTATGCAGAATACACAACCAACCTTTCCCTTGAACTGCCCTGATAATGTGAAGAGAGTAGGGTAATCGTTGATCGTAACAAAAATAATTGCTCTCAGCGTGAAAGATTCTTTGTAGTACTCGTCCCACATTTGAACACCTATTTCCCACAACATCTTCATGTCTTCCATTAAGGGCTCCAAGAAAACATCCATGTCCACTCCAAGTTGTGTAGGTCCAGAGATAAGGATGGTTAGCATGAGGTACTTTCGCTTTTGCATCAACCATTGGGGAAGGCTGTAGATGGTGAGGATCACCGGCCATGTGCTCCTCCTCTCAGCAAATGGATTCATTCCATCAGTACTTAGTGCAAAGCTAACATTTCTTGTTTCCTTTGCAAAGTCCTCATGGTTGTTATTGAAATCTCTCCACTGCGTGCCATCAGCCGGATGACCAAGCTTTCCATCATTTTTGTGCTCATTTGAAGCATGCCAGATCATAAGTTTGGCATCCTCTGGGTTAGCGAACAAACACCTCAATCGATCAACCACAGGAAGGTACCACATCACTAAAGCAGGAATCTTTTTCTGGGCATAATAGTCTACTTCATCTTTTTCTTTGCTTGTGGGGGGTTTTGTTGCTCTCTGTTGGGTCTTCTTTCTCTTATTTCCTTTACATTTGGAGGCAGCATATTCTTCTTCTCGAAAGTCTTTATTCGTCTTGTACCTACTTGCAATGCAGTTTGGACAGCTGACCTTGTCCTTATACTTATCACCTCGATATAGAATACAATGATTTCTACATGCGTGGATCCTCTCAACACTCATAACGAGTGGACTGATTAACTTCTTTGCATAGTATGTGTTAGTCGGCACATTGTTCTCATTTGGAAGCATGTCTGCGATAATACTCAAGAACGCATCAAAGCCAGCATCAGACAAACCATATCTAGCTTTGAACACCAAAAACTTAAGCACGGACCGCAGTCTCGTGAACTCTTGGGTACAACCCTTAGACTCATCATACAAAGGCTATTTTGCTGCATTCATCAGGGAATCCATACCTTTCATGAAGAACATTGAAGGGTCATCTAAATGACGATGCAACAGTGCCTCTAACAATTCTGCATCTTCCGCAGCCATATCTGGCAGGACCTCATCACATTCATTTGCTCTATCAACACCATGATCAGGAAGAGATTGTTGTGTCTCGTGTATGAACGGGAACTCGTCAACAAGCATATGTAGATCAACATCAATATCGGCAGTGTTTGCCGTTGTATAATGTGCAGAACTACCCTCTCCATGTTTTGTCCAAATCAAGTAATCCTTCATAAACCCCCGACATACTAGATGAGAAAGGATTGTTTGAGTGTCATCAAATACAACAACATTTTTGCAGTCTATGCATGGACAATGTATGTGTTTCATCTTTGTTCTCCGAACATGATTCTTAGCAGCATCAACAAACTTATGTACTTCTAATAAGTATGATGGATCTAGTCTTGACAACTCATACATCCATAATGACCGCTCCATCGTACCTGTACAGAAATATAATGAATTAATTGTATGCTAAAAGTTGAAACCATATGCCTAGCTCCAAAAAGTTACTCAAACTGAGCAAAAATGAACAAAAGGATGCAAGAGAGAGATAAACTAACCTTTGTTAGCACCTCCTTCCAAAAAAATGAATATCAAACCCTCTCCAATTGTATTCAATGGTAGTTGACTGCAAGCTAGAAGAGTTAACAGGGAGAAAGAAAGGATATGATTAAGTATAGGGTTTATCAGAAGGTTTAATTTTTAAACATACATTTGTCTCACCACACAAACAAACAATTCATGAAACAATTTGAGAAATAAAGAAAATACACTAAATAATTAACCTACTTTATTAGAGAACTAACGAAATAATATATATTGCTCTCTACATATGAACACACTTCATGAACACAAAAAAACAATTCATGGAACAATTTATGCAAATTAATAAAAAAAAATACTAAGTAAATGGACCTATATTGCTCTCTACATGAACATACCATTCATGGCTATAGCCATATACATATAACTAAAAAAATCTTGGATAAACTAAATTGACAACAAAACATGAGTAGGGAGAGTGGAGAGGCATCATCTAACCATCTTAAGCATAAACATTTCACAAAATCTTGCCCATAACCTAGCTACCCTTCTCTCTCACTCATGGTGAAACCCTAGATCCAAAAAGGGACTCAAATTGAGCAAGGAATGGACCAAATGAGGCAAGAGGTGCATAAACTAACCTTTCTTAGCAACCTCCTTCCAAAAATGAAGATCAAAACCTCTCCCCTTGTATTTGAAGAAATATGAACCTCCAAAATGGCCTCCAATAAAAATTAGCTGCGAGCTATAGAATTCTCGGGGAGGAACAAGGGTATATATAGCTACAGGAACAACACTGGCGGTTGCTTAAGTCAACCGCTATTGTAAACATATTTACACTGGCGGTTGTCTTAAAATAACCGCATGTGGAAATGGCACATTTCCACAGGCGGTTCAGCTAAGTCAACCGCCAGTGTAAATAGATTTCCACTAGCGGTTGACTTAGCTGAACCGCCTGTAGAAATGTGTCATTTCCACAGGCGGTTATTTTAAGACAACCGTCAGTGTAAATATGTTTTTACACTGGCGGTTCGTAGCTGGTCCGTACACAACCATTTGCACTAGCGCATGTTAACTGAAACCGCCAGTAGAAATAAAATGCCACCGCAGCCTTAGAGCTGCTTTGTACTAGTGACAGGTCCCTCCGCAGGGTATAATTTCATCTCCCTGCTCATCTTGTTCTTGATGTTATATCTCTCTGATAGCAGTAATGATATTACACACGCCGTCACATATTTGTCATTATATTTATGGATTAAATTAAATCTGAAAATGTCTAATTATCGTACAGCACACGTACACGATCCGGCACCGGGAACCCTCCGCCGTGATGCCATGGGGAAGCATTGAGTAAGGCAAGTGTGTATGGAGCAGCCGTGATCGTGGAGAGGTGGCGTCGCAGTCGTCGCCGTCGTCCTGCTGGTCCTGGCCCTCCATGAGCATGAGCTCCAGCCAGCTGACACAGTCGTGAGGGTTTTGGTGTCTGAGCGGGTGTTGGCTGTCGGAAGACGAGTGTGTGGCACGGTTTAGGGTCGCGAAGGCGAGGGCCTTGAGCCAGGTGGTGCCGGACTTGGGCAAGTTTGCGAGGATGATCATGTCAGTAGGAGATGGGTTTGGCTTGAAGCATGTGCGGGCGGCAGCAATGCCCTTGAGTATAAACTCGGCTTGCCAGAACCCTCCGTACAGCCGATGGGGCTTCCCGTGCAGGCGGGTCTCCAAGGGGAGTGAATCAATCATCTCAGCTGCAGGTGCGTACTTGTTCCACGAGTACGCTGCTGCTGCTGCTTCTTCCGACGATGCCAGGGTTTCACCGGCAGCGGGACGACGGTGGCTGCAGGGGGAGCCCTAGTACCCATGGTGGCCTGTGTAGTAAGGTTAATTTAGATCAAAACATGCATGCACATATGCATCTTTCAGTCGATGTGATGACACGAGGAAGGCAACGGAGGATGAAAGCAGAACAAACAGATGATTATAACTAGCTTGTCACAGGAAAATTAAAGCACGTACGCATAAATAAGAAATAATGGAGACAAAAATTAAAATCTCAAGATAGTATGTAGTACAATGTTATATAGGGCCGATGAGTATATATATATCATGGCTCTAGCTACCTGCGTGCTTCTCTAGGAGTTGTGTCCTTGTGTTGTTCAATTAGCCACAACTACAAAGCCAGTACTCTATACCTACTTTGTGAGTCAGTGTGCATTGTATTAATATGCATCCTCTAGACTGCTATATATACACGTACGAGCTGAGCGGCTAGCGATACAACCCTCTGGCTGTGCTTACTCTTTCAGCATAGATTTGACCTGTCTTTTTAGCTAGCAAATTGGTTCTCACAACCTAGCTAATGTTACATTGGCTAGCTCTCTTAAATAACAATCCAGAAATGTTTGTGTGTATGTATATGAAAGTGGGAGATGTTGTTGGTGTTATTTGTTGAAATCAAATCATAATTATATTGGTCACCCTTTATTATATACTTTCTCTGTTCCAAATTATAAGATGTTTTGGCGTTATTTTAAGATAGGTGGCTAAGGTGCCTAGACGCCTCTAATTAAGGATAGATATGTAGAGGTGGTTGTTCCTCTACAAATCTAATTTCTCCAGATGGACGAGTGATTTGTAGAGGTGAAAACTTATAGATATAGAGGCTTCCATGTGCATCGTGTGTAGCATTTAACTATCATTTATGGCATCATAGCAATTAAGAGTGTAATCAATGAATTAAAATCCTTAACAAATAGACAAAACAAAAGGTAATTAAAATATTTTATCTGTTGTTGTCCAACAACATGCACTGCTAGAAATGAGATATTCGCTGATGGCTTGCAATCTTTTTGATGGTTATTTCTAATGGACAAGCTGCGGGAGTAGTAGTTGACTACTAGCAATACAATACAAAATCAAAACTGCAAATGCTCCATGCCTACATAAGAACAATAAAAAATATAATAATGGAGCAAGCTAATACATAACAGTATCTAATGTTGGATGAAGCAACAGGAGCCCTATAGTATCAACACATCAAACATACTGAGCAGATGAATATTCTTTTTTTTTTGTGCTTAGCAGATGAATATTCTTGTACTCTAAATATGCATCAAACACAAGTGCACCTTAGCTAGTTGGCTTATCCAGCAAAACAAATTTTGGCACCTCTCTAGATGTCTCTAGCTGTGAATTTTTACTCTGCATCTGGTCAGGTTCAACACATGCAACTATCGTTGTTGTATGTAATTAACTAGCAAGATTTCAATCTATGTCATCATCAGCGGCTCCACTAGCTAATACAATATAGAATTGAGTAGACCAGCGGGGTGACAACAGTTGCACATCATGACCAAGACTACTAAATACTTGTGACTAATAAATATTTTGAATCATGAAGCAAGATCCTTATCTCATAGGGAAGGTTATAGTCGAACTCCTCATATGGAGTGGTCCTACCTATGCATATAACTTGTCAGATTATTTTTGACGAAATAACACACACAAGAATTGTGATATAACGCCAAAACAATTGTAGATCTCTTTGGGATCGTCAAGGCTTAAGCATAGGTTATCAAAAACTTTGTGGATATAATGTAATGTTATCAATGCTCATGTGGTGTACGGTCCAAATTTCATCCTACGTACCTATGTATGTATGTATATGAATGCTTAAAATTAAGTTATATGATATATTTAAGCAATGATATATACTGTTTGGTTGTGCAAATATATATAAATTTTGGTAAAAAAGCTGTAGAGATGGTTGAAAACAAGAGCCGCCTTAGCAGATAGGTTTATAGAGGCGGTTGTGTAAATTTTATTTTACGACAGGGTTGCTCAGGTGCCTAGAAACCTCTAAGGACAGATATATGTAGAGGTGGCTATTGTTCCCATCCGTCTCTACAATTCTAAATTTCTAGACGCGGCCGAGTGATTTGTAGATGTTGCCGAGTGATTTGTAGATGCGACAATTTATAGGTATAGAGGCTTCCATGCACTTCGTGTGTAGCATTAACTAGCATTTATGGCATCATAGCAGTTAAGAGTTTAATCAATGAAAGAAAATCCTTTGCAAAGAGACAAAGAAAAAGATAATTAAAGTATTTTATCCGTAGGTGTGTCCAATAACATGTATTTTAATGGACTAGCTTTGGGAGTAGTAGTTGACTACTAGAAACTCAATACAAAATCATAACTACTAATGTTGCATGCCTACATGAGAGTCTATGTCGCATAAACACAAGAAAAAAATATATTAATGGAGCAAGCTAATATACAATGTATCTAATGCTGGATGAAGCAACATGAGCCTTGCACGACCAGATATGTATGAACTAGTATCCACACATCAAACAAATCTAGTAGGTGAAATACTCATGTACTCTAAATAAGCATCGAACACAATTGCATCTTATCTAATCAGCTTATCCAACAAAACAGATTTAGGCACCTCTCCAGATGTCTCTAGTTGTGGTCTTTTACCTAGATTTAGGCACCTCTCTAGTAGATGACAAACTAAGAGCTAGCATAGATGAGAAAATCTATGCTCATGCATCCCAACAAGGTTGTATTACACAGACTACAACTACTTCATCTTGATTTAGGTTGGGATCCATGAGTAGATCTAGTAGCATCACATTATAACGTCGGGAAGGTCCTAGAGGCATCATGACATAGACATCGAATGCCATACCCCACAGGCTTTTTCCAATGCTAGGTGATGGGAAAAACCTTTTATTAGGCCATAGGTATCAAATTTAACATCCCATGTCCAAAATTAACTTACTCTCCAACTACTCATATGGAACAGGCCTACCTATGCATAGCAAGTGTCTTATAATTTGGGCTTTGCCTTGGGTAAATTTATTAGCCTAGAGATGCTAGGTTGACAAACAAGGATTATACCATTCTTACTTCTCTATGGGAAAACTTAAGAGTGTAGATTGTATCCCTCCATAGGCAACATAGAATACAATATATGGACATATTGAGATGATGTCCTAAATATATGTAGCGGTGTGTTGCGGGGTTGTATTACCGAGCGCGGAGAGCTCGTAGAGGGTAGCTACAAGATTTGGTGAGAGAGGGAATTGAAGGCGGTTCCCAAGTCTCGTGCGTATGAGGTTCTTGGTTCTGGTGTGTGCTCGTGTGTATGCGAGTTTGAGTATGTGTGAATGAATGCTGGAATGTCGAGAGAGAGAGGTTGGAGGTACATTCTCTCCCTTTATATGTAGGGAGAGATGGATGAGTACCATAGAGAGAGGGGGAGTGAACGTGGGCCCGGCTTGGGCTGCTGCCGAGGGGCAGCTTTGTCTTCATTATGTCTTCCTTCCTGAGGAAGATTGCACTAGTAGACACATGTCCGGATCCTGTTCATCCTTGTTGTGTTGTAGCCATGCGTCTTGTGATCGGGAACTCCGTTGTTCCCTTACCTGGGCATGGGCTGGGGCTGGTCACACAGGACCATGCACCCCCGCGTTCCGTCATACAGGGCTGATGTCGCCATGATCCCTGTTGGAGTGTCCGTCGGAGGCATGGCGTGGATGTAGTGCGTAGAAGTCGCCAGTTAGGCATCACAGGACCTTGTACCACAGGGTGAACAGAGGTTGGCATGACGACTCATGCCTTGAACCCCATCCCTGAGGACGAAGGGTACTGTGGACCTTTTGAATATATGGACTAGGGCATCCCAGGTTGTTAATGGCGGTGAGATCTCCGAAGGTGAGGGACGTCACGGGTGACGTCTCCCTGGCTCGGACGGGGCGGAAGAGCCCCCGAGGGTTGATGACGTCATGGATGACGACACCTTGGCTCGGGCGAGGCGGAAGAGCCCCCGAGGATAGGCGGCATCACGGATGACGTCGTCCTAGCTCGGGCGAGGCGAAGGAGCCCCCGAGGATAGGCGGCGTCACGGATGACGTCGTCCTAGCTCGGGCGAGGCGAAGGAGCCCCCGAGGATATGCGGCGTCACGGATGACGTCGTCCTAGCTCGGGCGAGGCGGAAGAGCCCCCGAAGGTAGATGACGTCACGGATGACGCCTCCTTAGTTCGGGCGATGCGGAAGAGCCCCCGATGGTTGATGACGCCACGGATGATGTCACCTTGGCTTGGGCGAGTTGAAGAAGCCCCTTAGGGTGATTTTGTTTTTGTGGAGTGCGGTAAATTGGGTACCCTATTTCTAGGTATCCGACAGTAGCCCTCGAGCCTGCGATGTAGTGAAGGACTACACCAGAGGCTTCCGAGAGCGTTTATGATGGTTTGGTTAAGTTTTGGATTTCGGTGGGTGCGCACGAGAGCACCCGTCGCATGTAGCCCCCGAGGCCTTAGGAGGGAGATTTTTCCTCCTAAGGGCTTATTCGGAAGACTTGTACAGTGCTTGACCCTTCGCTTCCCTCACGAGGCAGGGAAGAAGCGGAGCGCTCCGTACGTCAGAGTCAGAGCCCTGGTGCACGCCAGCCCTTGTACGGGTTGAACTTTTGGTCTTGGGCTGACGCGCCTTGAGATAACAAGTCGGTCCTGCACCGTGCTGTCTTTCGGCCTGTACGGTCGATTGACCGGTCGAAGACGTGTTTGTCGGTTTCAGGGTCTGACTACGCCTTCCTGTAGCCCCAAAGTGGGCCTGCCGTGCCTCTCCCGTTCAAGGAGTGGTGCCAGAGCACCGCTCGCTCAGTGGTCAAGACTTCGAACGGCGAGTCCTGAGCCTGCTGTCTGCCTGGCCATTTACAGCCGCGCTGCACCCTCTTGAAGTAGGTACTGGCATACAGTGCGATGTGGTTGGGATGCAGTGCCATAGTCTCACGAGCCGGCTGTCGCGTGAGTGCCCTAGCAGGCTACAAATAGGGGTGGCCGCCTATGGGATGGTTCATCTCCTCACAGTATGGTTTGCCCTAGATTCTTCCTCCGAGGTCCTGTCAGAGAGTCCCTTGAACCGCCCTGGCGAGTGGCCCCCTGAGAGCAAAACCGGATTCAGAGGAAGTTCTGCGTTGGGAGCGCCACTATCTCGTGTCGTCGGACGGGAGATATCAGCGGGAGTCTTGCGGTATGCGCAGTTATTCCCCGTCATCTCGTCCCACGGGACGGTCACGCTCCCTTGACGTCTCCCATAGCGGGAGCCCAAGGATGCGTCTAATGGAAAGATTGTGCGGTCCGCCCGTATAGTTTTCTAAGCCAGGAATTCCTTGGCCCTGCTAGTGGCAACGCCACTGTTGGGAGACGGTGGACCTACGGGCTGTCGAGCCTAGTCGCGTCTGGGCGAGGACGTGTTAGTGTCGCCCCCCAAAGCCCTAGGGATCAGGAAGTGAACGCCTGTGCACGCGCACGGGGTTTCCTTGATCATGTAGCACCTGTGTCAACACTGTTGTTGCACGCCATGGTGGGCTTTGAGGGGGTGGTCCTGACCGCCTCTCGGTGCTGGTGAACGCCCTCCCGGAATAGGGCGGGGCGTGTCGCCAGACTGACGGGTGTTCCGCGGCCCGGAGTTTGAAGCGCGACCCAGAAAAATGCTTGACCAACTCGTCGTGCCTTTTTCTGGGGACGCAGTCGACCGCGCAGGTCTTGGGTGACGGTGGTGCAGTTGCTGCTCCGCCACAAGAGACGAAGCAGGGGCAATTGGCTCGTTGGGCATTCGCCTTATAGGCAGCCCTCGGAGCGACGTTACCGGTGTGCGCAGGGCGCTTGAAGCTTGCCCTGTTTCCCTTTACTTTGGCCCTCGACCGGGATCCCCTTCGGTCCACCTTGTGTTTGGTTAGGTGTATGACGATTTGGTCTGGCCCTTGCAGTACCTGAAAAGTATGTAACCTTCGCAAGGATTAGCGTATAAGAATGTAACGTTCGTTTGTCGTTTTTACCTGTGTGGACCTCTGACGCGTGAGGTTTGGTGCGCCTTTTTCCTTCTCCGTTATCCAGTTGCTTGAACCGGCAGGAGGGGTGCGGCGGCAGCCCCGAGCCTCTACTTGATGTAAAGGAACGTCTCGGGTCTGTGCCATCTTTTCGTGCGTTCCCCACGCATCTCTCCGTGAGAAGGGGGAGTGTGAGCCAGACCATGCTATCATCAAGGCGGACGAACCATGGATGCTCGTAGAGGTAATAATGGGATAACCTGAGTGGGGTGCTCGGTTCCCTTTCGCTGGGGTTCCGGCTTGTGGCCCATGTCGTGGCTCACCCCAAATCGGTTTCATTTAGTACCCGGGTCCGTTCATCGGGTCCTAGTGGCTCGGTGCCTTCCTCTGGTGGAATACCATGAACCAATTATCCGTAGAGAATGGACTCAAATACGAAATCCGGAAATGACCTTAGCATCCGATTGCCAGGCTGATGGCCGCTAGCATGTCAATTTCCTATTCGCCCCTCGCTCTGTTGCTCTGAGACGGCCGTTTCGAACCCTGCTGGGTCGGCCTTCATATCTCTGGACCATAACGGGCCGTAGGGGCGTCTATAGCCCTTATCCCTTAGTCTTACCTGGGCCCGGAGGCCGTCCCCGTTGATGTTGGTGTGCACACGTTCGTCCGATCTCTGGAAGTGTCGGGCGAACCAAGTCGGGGGTCGGGCCGAGCCCTGCTTGCACTTGGGGGAAGCGTGGCGTTGAGCCTAGTGTCCCTACGAATACCAAAAAAACGTTTTCGCGCGCGAGCGGGGACAGAATTCGAACGGGGAGGATATCGGGACGAGGCAAGATTTTATTGAAAAAAAATCGAGGAAAAGCAGCCCCTTTATCCAGCCCCCGAGTAAGACGTGCAACCAGAGGCTGGGAGCGTGTCTTGCTTAGTGTTCGGGCTGCGCGTCGCATGCGTGGCGCATATCGAATCTCTTCTAAAGGAAAGATACATGCGGATGTATGTGATTCGGGGGAGATGTTTAGGGATAGAAGCGACGTAGCTTTTCGATGTTCCAGGCGTTGGAGAAGACTTGGCTGTCGGGACCCACGGTGGCGATCTTGTAGCTCCTGGGGTGAAGGACCTCCACCACGACATACGGCCCCTCCCACGGTGGCGTGAGTTTGTGCCTGTCTTTGTTGCTTTTCCTGAGCCGAAGCACCAGGTCGCCGATGTTGAACTCGCGCTTGCAGACGCGGCAGTCGTGGTACCTCCAGAGGGCCTGCTGGTACTTTGCAGAGTGTAGGAGGGCGATGTCCCTTGCTTCGTCTAGCTGGTCCATAGCGTCCTCCATGTTGGCCTGGTTGTCGTCCTCGTCGTAAGCCTTGACCCACGGGGAACCATACTCTAGGTCGGTGGGGAGCATGGCCTCCGCCCCGTAGAGCATGAAGAAAGGGGAGCAGCCAGTGGCTCTGCTCTGGGTCGTTCTGAGGCTCCAGAGGACGACAGGCAATTCCGCGACCCAACGGCCTCCGAACTTTTTAAGTCGGCTGAAGATTCTTGGTTTTAACCCGTGCAGGATCATCCGTTGGCGCGCTCGACCTGCCCATTCGTTTGGGGGTGCGCGACGTCGGCCTAGTCCACCCGGATGTGGTTCCTGTCGCAGAAGTCCAGGAACTTCTTACCAGTGAATTGGGTGTCGTTGTCGGTGATGATCGTGTTGGGCACTCCGAATCGATATATTATGTCCGTGAAGAACATGACTGACTGCTCCGACTTGATCCGGGTGAGGGGGCGTGCCCCGATTCACTTCGAGAATTTGTCGATGGCGACGAGAAGATGGTCAAAGCCCCAGGCGCCCTGGACATCGGTCCCACTAGATCCAAACCCCAGACCGCGAAAGGCCATGTGAGGGGGATGGTCTGTAGCGCTTCCGCAGGCAGATGATTCTTGTTGGCATAGATCTAGCACCCTTCACAGGCGTGTTACTACCTTCGTGGCATTTGCTACGGTAGTTGGCCAGTAGAAACCATGGTGGAAAGCCTTTTCGATGATCGTGCGGGGAGCTGCGTGGTGCCCGCAGTCCCCCGTGTGTATGTCCTCCAGCAGGCTCACACCCTGCTCCGTGGGGATGCAATGCTGTAGGATTCCCGTGGGGCTACGCCTGTAGAGTTCTTGGTCGATAATGACGAAAGACTTGGCGCGCCGCGCGATGCGGCGTGCTTTGTTCCTGTCATCGGGGAGGCGCTCCTGAACCAACCAATCTAGGATAGGTACCCTCCAGTCGGGGGGAGGGTCGTCGTCACCGATCGGTGCGTCGTCCCCGGCGTCGCGTACCTCCTCGATGTCCATGACCTCCACCGTGGTAATCTTCGGGGTCTCAGCCTCGGGTTCCACATGCCAGTTGATGGACGGCTTGTGAAGGTCGCTGGCGAAGACTCCGGGCGGGACCGTACCCCGACTGGAAGCCAGCTTCGCGAGCTCGTCCGCTGCCTCGTTGTATCTTCTGGCGACGTGGTTGAGCTCCAGGAGGTCAAATTTTTCCTCCAGGCGGCGGACCGCCTGGCAGTATGCTATCATATTTGGGTCGTGGCAGTTTGACTCCTTCATAACCTGTTCGACTACGAGCTGGGAGTCGCCTCGCAGGTCGAGCCTTTTGATGTCCAACTCCGTTGCTATGTGTACCTCATTTACCAAGGCCTCATATTCCGCGACGTTGTTAGATGCCGGGAAGAACATACGGATCATTTACTTGAGCTAGACCCCGAGCGGGGAGACGAAAACCAGGCCGGCGCCGGCACCAGTCTTCATCAGCGATCCGTCGAAATACATGACCCAGAACTCCTGGTTCTCCGCCGCCGGTGGCAGCTGGATCTCTGTCAACTCGGCGACGAAATCCGTGAGGACCTAGGATTTGATGGCAGTCTGTGGTTCATAAGAGATAAACTCCCCCATGAGCTCCAGTCCCCACTTCGCCACCCTCCCCGTAGCCTCGCAGCTCTGTATCACCTCCCCGAGGGGGTCGAATGACACGACGGTGACGTGGTGGCCGTCGAAATAGTGGGTCAGCTTTCTCCGTGTGATGAGAACCGCGTAAAGGAACTTCTGGATTTGAGGGTACCTGGTCTTGGTCTCGGATAGTACCTCGCTGATGAAGTATACCGGTCGCTGGACCTTTAGCGCATGTCCCTCCTCCTCCCTTTCGATGACGATGACGGAGCTCACCAGCTGGGTGGTGGCGGCTATGTATAGGAGAAGGTCCTCGCGCAGCGTTGGCGGAACGAGGATGGGTGTGCTCGTGAGGATCGCCTTGAGCTTGTCCAGGGCCTCCTGCGCCTCGGGAGTCCAGGTGAAGTGTTTGGTCTTCTTGAGAAGTCGGTAAAGGGGGAGGCCTCGTTCGCCGAGGCGCGAGATGAAGCTGCTCAAGGACGCAAGGAATCCCATGACCTGCTGCACCACCTTCACGTTGCAGATTGCTCCCATACCAGCGATGGCGGAGATTTTATCGGGATTGACCTCGATGCCACGCTCGGAGACAATGAAGCTGAGAAGCATACCACGCGGCACCCGAACACGCACTTCTCGGGGTTGAGCTTGACGCGCTTGAGTCTCATGGCCCTGAACGTTGTCTCGAGGTCTGCGACCATGGTTTCCATCTATTTTGACTTCACCACGATATCGTCCACATACGCCTCAACGGTTGTGCCGATGAGTTTCCCAAAAACCGAGCGCATGCACCGTTGTTACGTGGCTCCCGCGTTTCTGAGTCCGAATGGCATAGTGACGTAGCAAAAAGAGCCAAACGGCGTGATGAAGGACGTTGCAAGCTGATCGGACTCCTTCATCTAGATTTGGTGGTAACCGGAGTATGCGTCGAGGAACGAAAGTGTTTCGCACCCCGAGGTGGAATCGACGATTTGATCGATACTCGACAGAGGGTACGGGTCCTTGCCGCATGTCTTGTTCAGGCTGGTGTAATCTACGCACATTCTCCATTTTCCACTCTTCTTCTTAACTAGCACTGGATTAGATAACCATTCGGGATGGAATACCTCTTTGATGAATCCAGCCGCCAGAAGCTCGTGGAGCTCCTCTGCGATGGCCCGCTGCTTCTCCTCGTCGAAACGGCACAGGCGTTGCTTCACCGGCTAGGCCCCGGATTGAATCATCAAAGCATGCTCGGCCACGTCTCTCGATATGCCCGGAACCCTCCATGACAACATGGTCCAAAATCAACAACGGGTCCAAGACATGAGAGATTTCCAGAACCAGCAGTGGAATAATTTCTACACCAACTATGGAATCGACCCGACACAATTTCCTCCACAAGGACCATGAAAAAGGTAAGCTTGGGGGAGATTCTCTCCCCCACTAAGCTAAGTTTTCCATTCAGCATTTTTATTATGCACGTTAAATTTCGTAAATTTAATTCCAACATTTTATTTCTACATTTATCCTTCCCTAAAAAAAACTGGAAAATTACGAAAATTAAAAAGAAATATTCCCCTGTAAATTAGTTAAGTTTTATTCTCCTTAAAATAATATGTTCTTTTTTGTTATCTACCTTTCTTGTGGAAATGATGAATAGTTGCTCTGCTAAATATCTCTCTAGTACTTAGTTTATAGCTTGATATTTCTCTAAGTATGAATTACTCGGCTTAAAAGAAAACATCATGAACCTCAAACTCCTGTGGGTTGCAAATGCTGTAACTAAGTCTAAGTTGTTGTGAGACATGATATGACAAGATAAGAGCTGCTATAATTTTGTTCTAAGCAAGAATGATTGTTGGAGTTTTATTTATTAAAATGATAAAACAACTTCTTCTTCCTCAATGGTGGAAAATTCCTACCAAAGGCATATATAGTTCTTCATGATATAAGCTTTCTACATAAGTTGCTTACTTTGTGTTGAGTTTTGTCAAGTTTTGTGACCCTTGTTGAGAGATTTATCATGCTCCCAAGATCAAGATCACAGGTACGCCACAAATACATTGTTGCTTCTACACTAGAAGTACGCAGAAACATGCCTTACATTTCCACATAGTTCATACTCCATGCTCTAAGTAGAAAAACTCTCTCTAGTTTGTTGCTAGTAAATGAGACATAGACTATGAAAAATTATGAAAATTCAAGGGCATTCTAAAGTCCTAATCTTTATGAGCATTTCCAAATCTCTCTTGAAAAAAAAGAGAAAAATGAAATAATGAGCATCTTCAAATCTCATAGAAAAATTCAAAAGATAGCTATGTCTCAAAATAATAATTTTAGGAAAGAGAGATCATCCACAAATAGGAGTTTTGATAGTCCACCATGTTTCCACACACTTGCATATCTTGATCTAAGAGTATGACATGTTTCTCCTTGGATCCGGGATTTGACTTTACAATATATTCAAAGTAAGTTTGCTACATCTTTGATCCCTACCTACAGCTCCACATAAGCTTTTAGAGATAGGATAAAAGAAGGCAAACATTGATATATGCCTTGGTGAGGAACCATACACCTTTTGAACGACTTGAGAGTACCATTTGAGGAACATTAAGTTTTATTTTACAAAACATTGCAAAAACCTCCAATATGAAACTTGTGAAAAAATAAGAAAACTATTGCTCAAGTCAAGTTGTTCTATCTCTCAACCGCCCAAGACAAAGGAAAAAGCTATAAGCCCCATGGAGGACTAAGGTAATATGGGTGAGTCTTTATTTGCTGAATTTTTCATACAAAAGAGAAGTATGATTGTTGTAAATTTAGTACTCTTGAAATATGAAGCATTGTAGCAACTCCTGATCCACCGTACTAAGTTTAATTGTTTGCTCGGGATGAGCAAAGGGTAAGCTTGGGGGATCTTGTTGGCACAAATTATGACCCACTTTTATATAACTAAAATACTGCCAATAACTCAGGATCAAGGAGAAAACAATCATCACATAAGCATTCTTTATTAAATAACAAGTTCCACATATCCATGAATATTTTAATGAAGATATCAAGAAATGGGACAAAAGAGATCCAGTGGGACCCACATAGGGGATCGGCCGACCCCACTATGGGCCCACCAGGTCTCCCCCTCGGCCATGATCTAGGAGAAACATTCAAGAGTGATTATCAACCATCAGATCACCTTGTGGTTCCTCCCAACGGCTCACAAGCAATGTACAAGGATCCATGGACCCACACCAAAGAGATCAACATGACAAACACATCAGAACGAGCAACCACTTCACATGACAGGTAGGACCAGCACCAGGATGGACAAGGTGGGCCAGGGACCCCTAGGGTGGTTCGGCCGACCCCCCCCCCCTGGGCCCATCTGGCCCCCACTTAGACCCTGACCAGTGGGGCCACATCCACAAGGCCAGGGGATGGCCCACTGGCCATAGGGTGGTTCAGCCGAACCACCCCCATGGTTGGTTGGGTCCCCCTCAACTACCACATCAATTGGCACATGCTGGAAATCCAAGCCATCCATCCTAGGCGGTTATATGACGGTTTATCCAATGGAGGAGGATTGAAGCTCCCTGGATCGATGACGTGGCGCTGGAGTAGCCCCTACTCCACCACCCACTATAAATAGATATCTAGACCTCCCTCTCTAATCATGATGTAATCCATACAAGCCATTGTTGCTATCAAGTGGAGATTAGTCTAGTGGTGTTCTCTAGTGTGGGAGTTAGAGTTGAGTTGAGCTTTGCTCGGGCTTTCCGGAGTTGTCTTCCCGGAGGATCTGGTATAAGCTCTTGTATCTTTCCCTTTGTAAGACTTTACTTATTCAATATAATATTCCTTCTTTACTTTACTTAGTCTTTTCTTTGTGCAATATTATACTTGTTATAGTATTGTTGTGGTTTATCTTGTCAATTAGTTGTTATAAACTAGATTGAGATCCTTGTGGCCTTTCCTGTATGCGATCATCGCCTGTTATAGGGTGCTCTAGTTGTCGTATACACAATTAGAGTAGTAAGAATAGGTGTAAGTGTGGTGCTTATACTTAATCTCACCTTTGGTTATTGCTTGTTGCACGGATTGTTTGTGGTAGCTAGCAAGAGGTGATAGCCTTGTCTAGTCATTGTATTCCACCACGTGTTTATAGGCAAGTTCTTAAAAGATAAGGCCCCCATAAGACGAGGGCACGGTCCGGTAGGAGTTTTTTCCTCCTACTGATCTATCCCCTCGCCTAGCATACTTGTATTGAGGAATCAATTGATGTTTGTCTCAGCTGAGTGCCATAGTTAAATCCAGAAAGGTAGAGTTGGAGTGACAGGAGTCCTTTACTCTCTCGTTGTCCTCCCACATAGTTTACTCACTAGTCATCTCTTACTTATCTTTACCGGTTTGTTTCATCATCACCTTCCTATCATTATATCGATTACCCCCTTACTCTAGTTGGTACTAAATTGAGGTGATCTCTAGGATCTCTCTTTTATTATTATTTCTAGCTCTGCTTTCCTTTGGGACAATATAAATATGATACCTCGGAATACTCCCGGGTGAAGTGCTACAACGGTATAATCTGTGCGCTTGCGGATTTATCCAATAGTCATAATAAATACCAACAGGCGCGCGGTAGTGAGCGACCTCGAAGGTGAGGAGCTCGGTCCAGAAATTATCCGTCTCCCCAAACGTCACGGCCAAGTCAACCTGCCCGAGGGGTATGGAAGGTTTCCCGGGGACGATTCCATGGAAGGCAACCCCCTCCAGCAGGCGAAGTTTTTTTCGAGGTATCTTTAGGGCCTCGAAGGCGTTGTAAAACATAATTTTGAGGTCACTGCCCCCATCCATCAGTACCTTGGTGAAGCGTATGCCCCTATGATCAGGTCCACGATGAGTGGATAGCGTCCCGGATGGGTGATATGTTTCGGGTGGTCGGTTTGCCCGAAGGTGATGTCGGTCTTTGACCAGTCGAGGAAGACGGGGGCCGTCAGGACGGCCGTGAAGACCTCGTGGCGTTCCTGCTCCTGCCGACACTTGTGGTATCCGATCCTCGAATCGCCAAAGATCATGAGGCATTTGTCCTTAGGGGGGGAAAGGTTGTTGCGACCCCTCCCCTCGTTTTCGATGATTGAGAGATATCTAGCCATCTTGTCACACTGCTGAAGAGTGTGTCTGACCGGCACACTATGGTATGGGCACGGCTTGGTGAGGATGTCGTCATAGTCGCCTCCCTTCCTCCCGCCGTGGGGAGGAAAAGGGGGTCCGTGATCCGACGGTGCGACCGCGACATCGCAACCACGTCGCGGCCTGCCCTTTGCCTTGCTGGAAAGGAAGGTCACGCCGGTCGCCTTCCCGTCCGGCGTATAGGTCGCGACGACGCCAAGGGGGTGCATGCAGACTGGTCGTCGCCGTCCTTTCTCGGGTCGCCGTCCTACGCCGCCGAGCCTTCCGAGGTTCAGCCGTCGAGGGTCTGGGAACCGCGGGTTGCCCCGCGGTGTGAGCGCCGGAGCTCCTGTTTCACGTACGGGTGTGTTGTGCCCGGAAGAGAGCGGTTGTCCTCCCGCGAGCTATGCCGCCGTGTTGGCGAACACGGAGTAGAGGTTGTGCAGGGACTCCTGAGTCGGCTGGGGTCCCATGAGTGTGTCGAGCTGACGCTCGAACCGAGGATAATTGGCCCGCGGGACGATCGCCCAAGAGCGGATTGTTCCCCGAAGGGAGACAGATGGGGGTGGGCCATGGATGCGGTGATGGCGTCCATGGCTACCTCAGAGGATGCCGTAGGGCGACTGAGAGCCAGGTCGACCCCCTGCCCGTGGCACTGGAAGTCCAGGCTACCAAAACGAACAATGGAGCCCGGAGCGAAATCAACGTGGCTATTAGCCATCCGAAACTCGAAAATACGGGTGACATGCAAAGGTCCCCTACCTGGCGCACCAACTATCGGTGTCTAAAGTGGCGGGGTCTAGACGGCCAACGAGTAAATTTCTAAGCATGTCGGAGTTCGGATGGTTACGCTCGGAGAACACAGAGGTTTATACTGGTTCAGGCACAAACACCCTACGTCTAGTGTGTTGTGGGGTTGTATTACCGAGCGCGGAGAGCTCGTAGAGGGGAGCGACAAGCTTTGGTGAGAGAGGGAAGGCGGTTCCCAAGTCTCGTGCGTATGGGGTACATGGTTCTGGTGTGTGCTTGCGTGTATGCGAGTTTGAGTGTGTGTGAATGAATGCTGGAATGTAGAGAGAGAGAGATTGGAGGTCCATTCTCTCCCTTTATACGTAGGGATATATGGAGGAGTATAGTAGAGAGAGGGGGAGTGAACGTGGGCCCGGCTTGGGCTGCTGCCGAGGGGGAGCTTTGTCTTTATTTTGTCTTCCTTCCTGAGGAAGATTGCGCCAGTAGACACATGTCTGGGTCTTGTTTGTCCTTGTTGTGCTATAGCCATGCGTCTTGTGACCGGGAACTCCGTTGTTCCCTTACCTGGGCATGGGCTGGGGCTGGTCGCACAGGACCAGGCACCCCCACGTTCCGTCATACAGGGCTGATGTTGCTCTGATCCCTGTTGGAGTGTTCGTCGGAGGCATGGCGCGGATGTAGTGCGCAGAAGTCGCCGGTTAGGCAGCACAGGACCTTGTACCGCAGGGTAAACAGAGGTTGGCATGGCGACTCATGCCTTGAACCCCATCCCTGAGGACGAAGGGTACTAGGGACATTTTGACTATATGGACTAGGGCATCCCAGGCTGTTGATGGCAGTGATATCTCCGAAGGTGAGGGACGTCACGGGTGACGTCTCCCTGGCTCGGACGGGGCGGAAGAGCCCCCGAGGGTTGATGACGTCACGGATGACGCCACCTTGGCTCGGGCGAGGCGGAAGAGCCCCCGAGGATAGGCGGCGTCACGCATGACGTCGTCCTAGCTCGGGCGAGGCAAAGGATCCCCGAGGATAGGCGGCGTCACGGATGACGCCGTCCTAGCTCGGGCGAGGCGAAGGAGCCCCCGAGGATAGGTGGCGTCACGGATGACATCATCCTAGCTCGGGTGAGGCGGAAGAGCCGCCGAAGGTAGACGACGTCACGGGTGACGCCTCCTTAGTTCGAGCGAGGCGGAAGAGCCCCCGAGGGTTGATGACGCCACAGATGACGTCACCTTGGCTTGGGCGAGTCGAAGGAGCCCCCGAGGCTGATTTTGTTTTTGTGGAATACGGTAAATTGGGTACCCTATTTCTAGGTATTCGACACCCACCTAATTAATGTGTTAATCCTAGAAAATATTTATGTACCTGTCAAGATGTCTCTAGCTGTTGTATTTTAATCTGCATGTGGTCACTTCTACGCATGCAACTGTTGTTGTTTTGTATAATTAACCAGATAGCTAGCAATCTCGACATCAATGACTCAATTATTGTAGTATAATAAGTTGTACTAGCAGGATGACAATAGTCACGCATCACGACCAGGACTACTGAATACTTGACTACTAAAATAGAAAATTGTGAAGCCCATAGCACTACTATAGAACTGACTTTCAGTGGTGGCTAATAACCACCGGTTTCTTAAAAACCGGTACTGATAGTGTCTACCGGTTCGGTTCTGGTCATCACTACCAGTTCATATTACTCTCGGTTTTAACCATGAACCGACACTGATATTAAGTCATCACTGCCAACTCGTGGAACCAACCAGCAGTGATATGTTGCCTAAAAACTTCATAACTTTCTTCTATCATGTCGGCTAAAGATAAATTTTATATCAAAGTTGTTGTACTCGACAAGATCTTCAACTTTGTTGCTCAAACTTTTTAAAGTTGGGATTGTTTGGATGTCCAAATATACTCCACAAAAAATTATAGAATTAATGCCAAAGAAGTCCATACTCCCTCTGTATCGGATTTAGAAGTCGTTTAGGACAGCGACACGCTCTCCCAAAAACAACTTTGACCTCTTGTTTTTATAAAAAAAATTATGAAATAATGATATATGTATAGACCACATATATTGTCCATGCATAGACTGCAAGAATGTTGTTGTACTTTTCAAGATAAATCTACTCATATAATTTTCACATTTGCAATCTCCACAACTTAAAAGTTATTGGTGATTCATATTCCCAATGATTGACCCAAATCTTGTCTAAAACAACTTCTAAACTCGTTACGGAGGTAGTATGATGTATAGTCACAAGTGAATGTGTAGTGATAGTTAAGGATCTCGGATAAAGAACCACCAAAACAAAAGTCATAGATCTCAAAAAGTTATCCAAATTTGAAGTTCACAAGTTTTTATTTGGGGTCATTATGATTTCTCTCTATTTATTTTGCAAGATTCTATAGAAGTAGATACCAAAGGAGTCCATATGTTCTATAGTCATAAGTTAGTGTGTAGTGGTAGTTAAGGATTTAGGATGGATAAGAAACCAAAAAATCTTGTTGATCTCAAAAGTTATGCAACTTTCTACTATTTTTCCATTTGAAATTATATATCCAATGAAAATTGCTTTTGATTTATCAAATTTAAAATTTAAAATTTTAAAATATCCTTGGATGGAGAAAAATACCCGAACCCGATACCCGAATTACCCGAACCCGAACCCGAGGTACCCGATCTTAATTCGGGTAGTGATTTTGATAACCCGAAATTAGTTTGGGTAATTCGGGTAATATCTCCCGATACCCAAACTATCCGAACTACCCGAAGTTTTGTATGTGTCTTTATATTTATCATGTGTTGTTAGTTGAACACTTGAACTTATTACTTTATTAAAATATAATTCTTTCTTCTTGAACAAATGACTATAATATATTATTCTCTGCACATTATTATTGAAATCATGTACATTTGATGCTGAAATTATGTATAAATTGCTACTAAATTTTTATCAAGTTTGTTGGTTTTTTGTAAATTCGGGTATATCGAGTAATACCCGAACCCGAATTATCGGGTACCCGAAATTGCGGTACTGTTTTTTCGGGGCTAATATCAGGTAACAGTTTTCATTACCCGAACTATGAATTACCCGACCCGAACAAATCGGGTAACCCGAACGCCCAGGCTGAGAAACACCCAAAACAAAAGTTATAGATTTTGAAAAGTTGTGCAACTTTATAGTTGACAACTTTTTCACTTTAAATCATCTACCCAAGAAGAATTAAATTACGGTAGAACTTCCTCACATCTGAAATTCAAATTCTTCATAGAATAACCGTGTAATCAATAACTTAAAGTTCTTACAAAGAGAGACATCCCAAACATAATTAAGGTATTTTATGTGTAGGAGTCCAATAACACAAATTTCTAATGCAGGATCTGCAGGAGTAGTTGATGATGACTAGGAAGTTAATACAAAATCATAACCGCCGGTCTACATCAGAGCCTGTGTGGCGTAATATAGCAAAATAAATTTAGGCAGCTCTCAAGATTTCTCCTGTTGCCGTATTTTAATCTGCGACTGGTCAGGTCCACATGCAACTGTCACTGCGCGCTGTATATAACTATCGAGATTGCAACATGTCTCGTCATCAGTGGCTCCACTAATACAATATAGAATCCAGTCATACTAGCACGATGACAACAGTTGCACATCATGACAAACACTACTAAATACTTGTGACTACAAAATATAGCAAATCATGAAGCCAGATATCTCTCTTAGACGGAAGCTTGGGGCAGAAGCGCAAGTGCAGTCTCAAGCAGTGGGCTTAATTCCTTGTTTTGGTATAAGACTTATTAGGTGAGAAACAGCTTCCACCGATACAGAA